>CAJHQP010005370.1:0-46611 GCA_905132765.1 Moricandia arvensis
AAAACCTAGAACTATAAAGCTATGTAAGTTGTATCAAGCCTTGCTTATGCTTGTACTTGCATTACTCTCCATGCTCTACAATACATAAGTATAATATATATAAAACCCTAAAACTTAGGTCAAAACCGTCCATGACATTTTCTTGTCATCTTGTCTGCTAACTTGGGGTCTTCAGTCGATTGGTCTGCGAGGTGCGCATCGATCTGATGCAAGTGGCATGCATCGATCGATAACCTGCTCTTGCATCATCGCGTCGACTTCAGTTCTGTCGTCGACTTCGACTACAGTCTCTGTACTTTGACTCCTTAAATAGTCACCTACAAATTATTCTCCTTAAATCCTCAGGGAAGCTCCAAAGTATCTCCATCTATCTCCAAACGGTCTATTGACCTGATATACTCTAAAATGTAGCCTAGACACACATAATTAGACCCTAAGTAGCGCTATTAGAACATGACCTAACTTGTATATAAATAGGCTATTTTTCAGAATATCAGGAGAAAGAGAAAGAAGAAGCTATCCACTTTGTTAGTGCAGAATGACGGTAAGTCAGAACGACGGAATATGCGATGAAACGTAGCAGTGAAAATGATTGGAAGTGAGAACAATAA
The DNA here is from genome assembly GCA_905132765.1 of Moricandia arvensis. Taxonomy (NCBI): domain Eukaryota; kingdom Viridiplantae; phylum Streptophyta; class Magnoliopsida; order Brassicales; family Brassicaceae; genus Moricandia; species Moricandia arvensis. Next base: position 612 of record CAJHQP010005370.1, read on the forward strand.
TGAGTCAAAATTTATGTTTATGTATGTGTTGTGATGTCTAAGTGTGTCCTAACTTGTAATGGACCAAATTCTTAATTTGTGCTTCTGTTAGGTACAACTGGTAAAACTTCTCATACCTTTCCAGTCTAGCACGACGATGGAGTACAAATGGTAAATACTAAAATCAATCATACATGTTCGACTAATATACCTGTACGACTATGTCTATATTTTCAGACTAGTATCAGATACTAGTATATACCAGTACAGCTATTCAAGTTCTACATAACTTATTCCTTCGGTTTTCCATAGTAATACAACAATCAATATGAGACAATTGTAAGTGTTTAGATAAGTTTCATATGATTTGTTACTATGACATTCCTCAACACCATTCACATAAAAGTTTGCATGATCTACCTGTCATACTTTTGACAGCTTGTTAATTTTCTTCGTCTGCATAAGTTTGACAACATACATTGACAATGCTATTTTACAAATTTATGATTTCATTGTATTGGCGGCAAAAGTATTGATGAAGACATCAAATCAGCCATCAACCATGGAGAAAGAATCAGGAGAAAACCAGTGATGAACATTGAAGCTGAGAATATTAAAGAAGCTGTCATGACATATGTGAAATCAAAATGCAATATCTTTAACCCCAAACAAACCAGATAGATATTATCATGAAACTACTTCTGTGGATTTTAATCTCAACAAGAGCATGCGTAGATAGGTTTCATATCAAAGAGGATTAATCGTTCTAGAGATATGTCATTTCATGTCAAAGTGGCCCCGACTTGCCTTATTTAAAAGATCAAGAGCAACTACTAATATGTCGACAACTCAATGCTGGCGGTCCAGACGACGTGTGAAACTTCTAGAACCACTCCACAACACCATAAGGAGGCACCATCACAGACTGGATCAGCGGATCCTATGGATGAATAAAATCAATATCAAACGCAGCTAAATATGGAAAGTTGGAACATTATTGGTTTGATCCATACCAAACCAAGATATGCGACCAAGAGATCATTCATATTCTTACCAAGGATACTGAAGACTAATGAGAGCATTCACAAATAGCTAAAAGATCTAGAGACAAGATATGGAGAAGTTTACACTTATCTGCTTCAAGCGAGATTTCTTGTCAAAGATCTCCAACGGCTCTTCTATTATTCTGCTGGAAATTGAAGGCACATTCAGCGGAATCAGAAAATTCCTAGTGTCATCATTTCATGCCTAAGCAATATCAAGGCTCTTAAGAAATCCACCATTCAGCCAAATCAAACTACTCCAAACGGGCTAGTTCTTTGTTTTGCCAAATTTCTGTCTTATTTCTTCTATTCTAAGCATTTATAAGCTAATTAGTATCACCATTTGTAGGGCACATCTTTCATCTAAGTTTATACGGAAAATATTGTTTTTCCTTTCAAAGTTTGTCTTTGAATTGATTTGTTCTTTAGACGCCAGAGTTGCAGAAGCACTTTGTTTCTTTAATTCTGTGAATTAGGTGTTGAGAGAGTCAGATAGCTTTATCATCATAGATTGAGAGATTCAATCACTTCATTCCATCAAACCACCAGTGAGAGATTCATCAAGCCATCAATCGAAAGTCCCTTCAAGTCCATCATCTGACCAAGCTGAAAGAGTATACGACCAGCAGTTTGGTATTCCATCAATCTATCCTTGTGAGGCTCAGTTTGTGCCCACATCATCTGGTATCAGAGCTTAAAAGCTCCGTATCAGGTTGTTCTATCTTTTATTCTTGCTTTGTTATTCATTTATAAAAAACCATAAAAATGTCATTTTTCTTTTAATTTCGGATTTCTGCCATTTTTGTGTCTTAGTGTCTTATACTTAGAGAAGAAGTTAGTAGTGTTGACCCTTGGAAAAAATTGAAAAACCACAGAATCTGTTGCATTAGTTCCTAGACATATTTCCTTTTCTAGTATATCTGCATACCAAAAAGAAACCATAGCATTTTGTCTGATTTATTGCATATCTTGACTTTCCTTTGCTATAATTCGAATTCATCCAAAGAAAGAAAACTATATACTAACATTCGTGCATCCAATACTTTGCTTGCATAAAAAAGAAGAATATGCATCATAGTATTTTTATCTGTCATTGCGTTTCACATTCATAAAGCATTGTTTCATTTGAAGTTGGTCCATGTATTCTGTATTTCATTATTCTAAATAAAAAGAATATCCATTTCAATTGATCTTCGTGCATAACATATTTGTTTTCATCATTTTGATTGCATCAAAAAAAGAAAGAAAGAGGAAAGAAACATTTCATCTTAGTTTATCCAAAATTTTGTCCAAGCATATAGTATTGCTTTCCTAGTTATTATTTCACTTATATTTGACCCCACAACCTATTGAACACTTAACCCACGAGTTTGTGTTATTTCAGGAACAATGGGAGATGAAGAAGAAAGTGAACATGATTGGGAACATGAAGACCAGCTCTTAACTGATGAAGAAGGTGGTTATGAAGATGATCAGTGACAGATAATTGTTCCAGCAGTGATTATGATTATGATCCAGATGGTGGAGAGCTTGAACCAGAACCACCAGACCATTATCAAGACAAGACCAGCTCCATAGATTGGTCCAGAGAAGAAGTGGATCAAGAAACTGAATCCCAGATCAGTCAAGATGAACACGGGTCATCATAAAGAGGAGTCTCATGGAGTAGAAACAGAGGATTGTTTTAATGGAGAGGCAGAGAATGAATCAAGAACAGGCTTATCCAGGAAGATGGCTCTTTGATATAACTCTGAACATGAGGAGTCATACGTGGAAGAGAGGCCATGGTGTGAAATATCATACTCTGATCATGAGAGGAACACCAGGAATGGAAACTGATTCCCAAATCAGTTCACACTATTCTGAAGCAAACCTTGAAGATGGGGCAGAAAGTGAGCATGCATTTTTCTGTAGAAGAAATGTTAAATGAGGTGTAATAAGTGATGGAGAGTATGAGCCAAGATACATCAAATATGCCAGCCCTCACGAAGGGCCAGAAGCTTACCTGAGGTGGGAGAAAGACTTGGAGCAATGGTTTCAACTTCTCCAAGTTAAAGAGGAGGGAGAAACCACTAATTGCTGAGGATACTCTAACTGAGTACAACATATTGGTGGTATGATCATGATGCTTCCTGGACAGAAATGAAGGAGCTACTACGTGAGGAGTTTTGTGACAGGAGCTGAGAGCAACAAGGAATATCATTTCAGGCGCCCAGATGTATTTCCTAAGCCAAGGATATTGATTCTAGCACCCATGCCAACTCCAAAGATTAAACCAAAGAAAATGGGTGGTCCTAAGTCAAGGGAGATCACGTGCAGCACCTCCAGCAGCAAAAGAAAGATAAGAAAGTTGTAACAACCAAGAAGAAACCAAAGGAACAACGTTTGCAACCAAAGGCAGTACCAAAGAAAGGAACTCAAGAGAATCAGAATTCAAATATGAGTTCTCTACATATGATCAAGCCTCAAGCAACTTTTCAGTGGTTTAAAGGAGCTTTACAGCTACCTAAGAAGAACACAGAGGTGAGGCCTACAGTTCCAACACAGAAAGTTCCAACAAAGTCAGAACAACAAACCGAGAAGCACAAGCAATATCCAAAGCAGGAGGTAGAGAAATGTAAGTCTTATGTACTTTCAAAGTTAGCTAGTATAATCTGTTATAGATGTCATAAAAAGGTCATTATGTTGTAGCTTGTCCAACCAGATCAGTAGAGACCTTCCACTTAGCAACACCAGAAATAAATGCATTTAAAGATAAACTTGTTCAGCTAGTCCCTGAAATGTCTATTTCTAGTGTAATACACTTGTCTTTGCCGAGGATGTTGGTTCAGGAAATGAGGAAAAATTTGAGGAGCAATGCCTAGAAGTAGACACAATCCAGACCAACGTGATTATCAAATCTCGGCCAACACCAATCACTGCCCTCAACCCAGAGATGATACTTGGTAATCTAGTAAGTGATAAATATGAACTTCTTGTTACTGGAATAATATCTTAATTAGTCATACTTCCAAGTATTCAGTTTTTATTGATTCCAGTTCAGATATAATACACTTGCTCTTTCCCTTAAGTGTCAAGACAAAAACAAGAACCATTGGAGTACCAAAGACTGGAGAGAAGAACCACCAGATCCAAAACCAGAGAAAAAAAGAGGAGTAATCATATCTTACCTACTCAAAGGAGAACCCCCAGATGCCCCACGCATCACCACACCCAGTGCCGGTCCGGACTTTTCCGACGCCTAAAGCGGACCACAAAAATGATGCCCTTTATCTTAACTAAGGATCTGATTGGTAATGCTGTAACTTTCAAAAAAAATGCTCTAGAATTAAGGCTTTAAATTTTATTGCTGTGGCTCTAAAGTATTAAAATTTTGAAAAGCACAATAAATTGGCTGTGAGAATTTGGCTTTCTACAGCACACCCACAGACGTAAATATTGAAAGTGGCTGTGGATTATCAAAATTAATAAAGCATGATTGATGTAGGTTTAGGGACTGTAGATATAATTATTGTTGTGCACAACCACTACAGCAACAACCAATCATCCTCTAAAATTTACACTATTTAAATATAGAATCATAAGTAATTATCATTAAAACTTGGTTATTTTGAACAAAATAAATACAAAAGCATTATTTACCGTTTATCTTATATGTTTTTCCTTTCATTTGCAGGTCACCTAGTTAAAAGAATATAATTTATAGATAGAACAAAACATATAATAATATACGCTAACATCAACTCCACAATTTTTTTTTTGTGTTTTCACAAAGTTTCAGAATATGTTGAATCCTATAATGATAGTTCTGAGTTTTGTGAATTTCAAAAATCCCTAACGAAATTACAAAAAAAACTTGCAAAAGGAAAAGAAGAAATAAGAAAATGCTTGCATGAAATTCCCATTGAGCTATTCCAACAAAGATCAATTACTATGAAACAGTGGAATATGAGCAATTGAAAATTCAAATTAATTGTTATAATATCACTTATTCATATAGTTATTATAGCAAACGAGAAAAAAAATGGAGAAAGTAAATCATTTTTAATAAAACAAAAGCAATTATTAATTTTTTTTACTAAACTATTCATCTAATAACATATTATTCTACATAATAAAAGAAATTAGGGCTGTTGAAACATGATCCCAAATCATCCGTATTAGTAATTATTCTTATTTCTGAAAAAAGAAAAAAAACTATTATTATCAAAAAAGAAGAAAGGTGGGATTTCGAACCTGGTAGCAATATGATTTAGTGGGAGTCTGGCAAGCACTAGGCTAAAGTGTACATTATGATTTTGGTGCCCCTAAAATAATCTATCATCACTGGCGCCTAAAGCCTTAGCTACGGGCTTTAGCCCAGGGCCGGCCCTGACCACACCTAAAGCTTATCAAGGTAAGACTCTAAACTCCCAAAGAAGGATGAAACCTAACTTGCTTTCTCTTGGTACAGGAGGTATAGTTTCAAGGTCGAAACTTCTTCAAGGGGGAGGGTATGATGAGTACATCAAATCAGCATCAACCATAGAGAAAGAAATAAGGAGAAAACAAGTGAAGAACATGAAGCTGAGAATATCTAAAGAAGCCTGTCATGACATATGTGCAATCAAAACGCCATATATTACAAACCGTGAGGAATTTATTCATGAAACTACTTCTGATGGATTCTACACTCAACAAGAGCACGCGGAAAATTGGTTTCATATCAAAAGGATTAATGATTTAGAAGATATGTCATTTTCATGTCAAAGGTGGCCCGACTTGCCTTATTTAGAAGATCAAGAGCATATAATATGTCAAACTCAGTTCTGGCGTCCAGGAGACTTTGTGCAACTTCTAGAAGCACTCCACAACCCATTAAGAAGCACCAGAAAACACTGGATCAGGCGGATCCTTGGAGAATACAACCAAATCAAACCGGAGCTAAATATGGAAAGTTGGAAAATTATTTGGTTTGATCATTACCAAACCAAGATATGGCGACCAGGAGACATTCTATTCTTACCAGAGGATTCTGAAGACATAATTAGAGCATTCAAATCGCAAAAGATCAAGAGGAGAAGAATATGGAGAAGTTTACCTTATCTGGCTTCAAGTAGTATTTCTGTCAAAGATCTCCAACGGCTCTTTCTATTATTCTGGGGAGATTTGAAGACACATTCAGTAAACCAGGACATTCCTAGACGTCATCATTTCATGCCTAAGCTATCAAGGCTCAAGAAATCCCACCCATTCAGCCAAATCCCCAAATTACTCCAAACGGCTAGTTTCTTAGTTTTGCAAGATTTCTGTCTTATTTCTTTTATTCTGAGCATTATATAAGCTCATTAGTATCACCATTTGTAGGGCACTTCTTTCATCTAAGTTTATACAAAAATTATTGTTTTTCCTTTCAAAGTTTGTCTTTGAATTGATTTGTTCTTTAGAGGCCAGAGTTGTGAGAAGCACTTTGTTTTCTTTAATTCTATGAATTAGGTTGTTTGAGAGAGTCAGATGGCTTTATTCATCATATGTTGAGAGAGTCAATCGCTTCATTCCATCAAACCACCAGGTTGAGAGATTCAATCAAGCCATCAATCCGCAAGTCCCCTTCAAGTCCATCATCTGACCAAGCTGAAAGAGTTATACCACCAGCAGTTTGGTTCCATTAATCTATCCTTGTGAGGCTCAGTTTTGTGTCCACATCAGGTATGTACACATAAAGAAGTGGTACAACTTAAGTAAGTTTAAATTTGATATGGTACAGCTAGTATTTTGGATTTCACTGCCAAAATCTAACTATGTACAAACATGTACAACTCAAAAAATAGTACAACTATGTACAAATAGTTACAACTAGAAACTAATACAACTACATATAAATTAGTACAACTCAAAAATTAGTACAACTATGTTTCACACAACTTCTACACTTTTTAATTGTTTTTCACACAACTTCTACATATTCATAGTATTCAGAATTAGTTAGGCGGATCACTTGCAAACCCGCTTGACCCGGTACGGATCATTTTGTTTGTAATCTAAACCATGCTGATTGGACCCGCGAGGCCTGCCAGGATAGTACAACGGAAGTACTAATCTATCTGTAAACAATGTTTTAGGCCCTTTGTTTATAGTCTATGTCTTGCAGATTCATTTCCATAGAGGATGTGCTGAAAATATATTAATAATTAATTAAATGGATATATTTTACCTGCCAAAATAAGGAAAATATCTTTTATCCATTACATTTAATTCTTCACTAGTTTTCAAAAATTAAGAAACAAATAATATCAGATTTTTGTGAAGAACATGTCACAGATTTAACCCTTAATTTACTTGACACATATTTAACCGTTAAGTAGTAGCCTTTCTCTCATCTGCACCTCTCCATTGTCCTAAACCCTAATCTTACATTTTTCTTTCTAATGGAACCCAAATATCCAATGGAGACCAAAGGACGCTACAGTATGATCTCTATCCCTTGCTTGAAATCAAAATAGTTTAGTATTCTATTTGTAATTGTCCCTGTTGTAGTTAGATAATGTTTAGTTGATGATCTATAATCAATTAAGTTTTTTTTTTTTCGTTTTGTAATTTGTTTATGCGTTCTCTGTCTTTCTTAAACCTTGGCAGTGGTTAGAACATGCGTCTTCTGGGACATAGTGGACTATCCCATCCCCAAGGGTTTTAACCCTACTGCTGTTTTCAAGAATACCAAATCGGCTCTTGAGAATCAGGGTTATTATGGTGACTTGATATTCAAGGCTTATTGTGATGAGAAGAATTACAATGAATTGGATCGTTACTATTCTAATGCCGGAATCCGTTTACAAACCAAATGTGACTCCCTTGCGGAAGTTGATAATATGTTACGGGACATTCTTGTATGGGGAATCGAAAATCCCATACCATCAAATTTGATGTTCATCTCAAACAATATCTCAGAAGAGACAGAGCTCTTTGGCGTTCTTCAAGATTTGAAATCAGAAAATTACAACATTCTTGTTGCACAGTTTGAGGAAGACGCATCATCAGGCTCTGTACGGCTTTCCACAAGCTTGTTTGATGGAGGAAACCCTAGCGGCGAAAAAGAAAGCTCACACGGTGTTAACCGAGAGAGTCTTGAGGCTAAAATAGGCGTTTTCTGGAACATGGTGGATTGCCGAATCCCCGAGGGTCTTGATCCTGATAAGATTTATCAGAATATCAAATCAGCTCTTGCAAATCAGGGTTGTCATGGTGAGGTGTCAATATGGGCTTATTGTGAGAATAACAACTTGTCCCTTGCTGATGTTACCTTGGTACCCGCAGGTGAGTTTCCTCTCCCTCTTTTAACATTTTGTATTTTAGTTATGTAATCTAAACACATATGTGGTTTCAGGAGATAAATCTACGAGATTTAGGAAAATGATTAAGGACATTCTTATTTGGGCGCGGAAAAATCGTGGGTGCTATCCTAGTATAATTCCCGATTTGATGGTGATCTCAAATATCTTTGGAAACAAGGAGTTTTCCCATCTTCTTCAATTTGTGAATAGGAAATACAATGTTCTCTTAACACTGCCTGATGTGGGCGAATACATAAGTGATGTATGGCTTTATCCAAGTCTTATGCGTGATGCGAGCCAATACATACGTGAAGGTAAAGGAAACCCTATCAACCAAAGAGAAAGCTCAAATGGTATGATCTCTATCTCTTGATTAAAATTGATTATTGCATTTTACGTGTTCTCTTTGTAGTGTTAGATATGACCATACTTACTTCTTCCCCTGTAATTTTCTCGACATCTCTATCATAGTTAGTTAATTGTTAGTTGATATCTAATCAATTAATACTCAGTTTTTTGGTTATAATGAAAAGAGGGAGTTAGCAATCCTCTTTGATTAGAGAGATAGACAACAATAGAAAAATAAGTTAAGCAAGATAATTCTTCTTGAGAGAGATAGTAAAGTCAAGAGAAATTAGGGCCACCAGGAGAACTACAACTAAGAACAGGGGCCCATCTAAAAATAAGGAGGCCATAAACATTTATTAAGGACTTAACCATTGCTTAAAAAATCAATAGGCGGTATCTATTTGCTTTATAGACAATTAGTGATTAAGTGTATTACTCGGGGTTTAGGCAAATCGTAGATGTTAATAAATTGTGGATTTAATTTTTATATATTTTACATTTATTTAAAATATTTTAGTTTTTAACTTTAATTATAAAATAATTCTGATAAATTACCAAAAATAGATATACATAACAAAAAGAAATTAGACAAATTTGTAGATTATATTAATATAGGTTGATTTAAAATGGTTTAACTGGTTTAAAATAGTTTAGACCAATTTAAATCATAAAAGTTTAGATTTTATGAAAATCGTTTCGGCTAAAACTGATTTGGCGCTTATGCATGGGCGTAGGCTAAACTAAATTTTAGAACTTTTCATCTAACAAGGGAAAAATCGCTACGCATACATGGGAAAACATGTATCTTGATTGAGCCTCAAACTTTGTGCCTGGGAGGCTAGAGCGAACTATTTTCTCTATTTGCGTCTCTCTATTTTGTTGTTCTTATTATAATTTGTTTATGCCTTTTGTATTTTGTGAAACCTCACAGAGCCTAAAACATGTCTCTTCTGGAACATCGAGGACTGCCCAATCCCCAAAAGTGTTCATTTTAATACGATGGATTATAAATTCAAATCATCTATCAGAAATCAGGGTGGTTATGGTGAAGTGTTAATCAAGGCTTATTGGGATAACACAACTATCCATCTTAATGCAACGGAGCATAATATCAAATCAGTTGTTATTGGAAATCAAGAAGAACGTGATGAAGTGTCTTTAGTCAGTGCTTGTTGTGAGAACGAAACTGGCCAATACATTTGTTGCAGAAGAACCTTCACCTTACAAAAGAGAGGTGAACTACTTTTATCGCTCTTTACACCTTTTCTCTTTGTCATTGTCTACATATGTAACAAACATGGTTCTGTAGTGGTAGAAGATGAAGATCTTTCTGTGGAACTTGATACAATGTTTTCGGACATCCTATTATGGGCGATGGACAATCCTGCACCATCAAATTTGATGGTAATCTCAAAAAACATCTCACAAGAAACAGAGCTCTTAAGTCTTCTTCAAGATTTGGATTCAAGAGGCTACAATATTCTCGTTGCACATGCTCAAGAATCCGCATCAACAGTAGTGCTACCTTTTTCTGTAAGTTTCGAATGGGTTTTGAAAACCCTATTTAGTGGAGGTAATCCTATCACCAGTGCTACCTTCTTCCAAGGTGAGCGGAACAAGATTCAGATGGAATCCTCTTTAAAGATGAAGAAATGCCATGGTAGTCAATTTAATTGATTTGTCATAGTTATTTATTAATCTAACCTACTATTTATACTATATCCTTTTCTTGTGAAACCTTACAGAGGCTGCTAATACAGCCGTCTTTTGGAATATCGAGGACTGCCCAATGCCTGATGGTATCGATACTCATATATTTCTTCAGAATATCAAATCAGCTCTTGTGAATCACGGTTGTCATGGTAACGTGTCAATCACAGCTTATTATGATAAGAATAGGAGCCTTGATGACTTCTTTCTCAGTGATAATATCACCTTGGTACACATAGGTGAAAGATTGCTTGTGTTCTTAACATTGTTTTCTCTTTTCTTTCTTTTCTTATATGTATGTGATCTAAAGAAATATGTTTATTATATATGGCTTCAGGAGATGGATATGCGCGAATCAAGAAAATGTTAAAAGACGTTCTTTTCTGGGCACTGGAAAATCCTAAAACATCAAGTGTGATGGTGATCACAAGAAACATTCCAGATAATGTTTACAATGTTCTTGATGCTTTGAGTTCGAGAGATTACAATTTTCTCTTAGCAGACCCTCCTGGTGTCTCATATGTAAACAATGTATGGGTTTTGACAAGCCTATTTGGTGGAGAAAACCCTATAGACCAAAGCACGATAAGGAAGTTTCGAAAGCAGATTGGTCCTTGATTCTGAGGACTGACTTCTCTGCGTAATGGAAAGTCACAATTACCAGGGGAGACTGTACAAGGAGCTGATGTATGGTACGACCATAATGTTTTTTTTTCGTTATCTGTTTCACTTTTGTTAGGAGACACTGAATTATGGAAAAATAATTTTAGTTTGGTTTAAGATATTGATGTGAGTCATCTTATCAAACACTAGGAACTCGACCCGCGCGCGGATTTGTTCGTTATTCGTATAAGCTTTAGTTTTCATTTTGAAATGTTTTTATATACTAGAGGTTGGTCCATGTTTTGGGGGAAATTTATTTTAATTATGTTTTAGTTTAATACATATCTTTATTTTAAAGAATATGGTTTTAGCTGATATGTGAATCGTTATTTCTATAGTTGGTATTTTTATTCATTTCTGTTGAACTTGGTTATTGTAGTTTGTCTTCATTATGTTTTTGGTTTAACATTATTTTTACTTTGAAGATTTTGACTATAAATTATGTGTGAATCATTATTTTATGGTTGCTCTTCATTATCTTTACCACATCCATTCTCGTTAAAATTGTTTGTTGTATAGATATTCAACCTTAAATTTTTTCGGATGATTAATTTCTTAATACAGTTGTTGAGATGGTTTGAATTGGATTATGTTATGTTTTTAAAATTTTCAGTGTAGATCTTTTAATTTGTTTGTTTTATATTAAGTCATATATTTTGACTATTGCTCTTATTTTTTTTTATTGGGTTGTTTCAGGTTGCTTTCTCGCTTGTACTATGCAAATATGTACTTTTTTATTTTCATATCTTATCGACATTATGGCTAAATTTATATTCCAATATGTAATTTTTTTTCTCTAAAAAATCACATATATATAGATACAGTAACTTTAGATTTATTGTTTATATCATGAAAACAAACATATTCACATGATTTTAGTAAATAATGGTGCATCTGCTTACAAATCATATATGTATTTACTATTAATTTTGTTTTCACAAAATAATTGTTTTTTTGTTTCAATGTTTGTTCTACTTTATTTTTGATAGCAATAAGACATTTTTTTAAAAAAATGGATAGTTAAGTTCAACACAAAAAAATGAATTTCTCATTTTTATATGTTTGTTTCTTGAATTAGTGGTAATTCTCTTATATATTATATTAAAATTAATGTTTTATACGATGTAAGAAGATAGTGTATATGTTATAAATAAATATATATATTTTAAATTAAGTATGCAACATCAAAACGTAATATAGATCATTAATTTAGATATATAGATGTTTGTTTGAGTTTTTTTTTACATATTATTATATTTGAACATCAAGTAAACTATATTATCCAAATAGATATTTAGAATTAAAACATAAAAGATATTGATTAATTTTCAGAATAAGATTTTTATATTTAATTTATTATATAGTAACAATTTACTATACCTTATTAATAATTATAAATAGTTTATTTATATTTATATTGTAAGTAAATTATATAAGAAATTGTAAGAAATATTATTTAGCTGCAAGTTTGGATTAAATAATACATATTCATAAAATTTATCTTTTTAAATAGGAAATTTTCAAATTAATATAGATATATTAGTATAACTAAATTTATTAATTATATCATTATATTATATTGTGCTGATTTTTTGTCTACTATAAAAATGAAAAGTGAGCTTTTATTTTTCTCTTATTTCACTCATATATCCAATTTTTTAAAATTATAAATAACATTGAATATTAATTTTAAACCAATAAATATTTAAATTATAAAAATAATATAATATATATGATAACATTTATTATCAATTATATATTTTCAAAGAAAATAAATTTGTATTCTTTATATATATAAAATATAAATATGTTGCCTGAATTAAGATTATTGATTTTATTATATTTTAAGAAATTATTTAAAATTTATTTTTATAAAAATGACAAATGACTTTCATTTTCTTCTTATTTTAACTCATATAATATCTAATAATATATATATATATATATATATATTTGTATGTTGATAATGTTTAAATGTGTGATCATTATTTGAGTTCTTTCTCAGTGTTTATTCCTTTTTCTATAATAGGTTTATTTGTTTATTTTAGAGGAATTTTCATGTTTACCATTATTGGTACCACTTTTCATTTTTACATCCATTAAAGAGACATTTTCATGAATATCATTTTTTAAAAGGCGATTTTTTAAAAATTAATTAGAATCCTAAATTTTACATTCTAAACCATAACCACCCTACCCTACCCCTCAACTTTAAACTCTAAGTTTTAGATTAATTAACCTAATGGTTATAAATGTATTTTTCCTCTTAAAAATAAGGGTAAAATGATTAAGGTAAACATGAAAAGTGGTACTATGAAAGTGGTATTTTTGACAATTTCTCTTATTTTAATTTGTGAACTTTGAATGTTCATGATTTTCTCTGTCTTAATCACACTATTCTCAAAATATTCATGAGCCATCTTTTAATTTTCTTTAAGAGAGAGAAAATGAAAGAAATCAAAAGTCTTTCTTCTAACAAAACATAAAAAACTGTTTCATTGTCTAATCAAAAGTTAAATCTTTATTAATATCTTGTTTTTATTTATAATATATTTCTAATTTATTTTAGTCTATGAACCTTTAATTCCTATTTTTAGTAATTCTATGGAAATTAAAATATATAATATTTAACTGAAAAACACTAATTTTTAATTTTAACACTAATAAAAATAATTTCAATTCTAATATATAATTGTACAGTGAATCTAAAAAAATATAATCTGGTAATTTTTTTCTTAGAAATTTTATTTATTTATTCTATTAAATTTAGAATTATATAACCTTATTTTTAAGCCATAACAATTATTTCAATCCACGTACATTGCCCCAGAGGTGGTCCATGGAGAATATCAACGTAACATTTACTCAGCCATGATATGCCTATTCACTAACTATTCCCCATTTAAATTTGCCAAACATTCAGCAGCGACCATGAATAGAACAATTTGATATTCATGTATCTACAAATACAATTGAAATGTCTGAGAAATGACTACGAAATTTGTGTGAGTTCCCCTCTGTACAACATTTTGTGTTTGGACCACCGTGAGCAATACTGATTGTATTTGGTATACAATTTAATCACATTACATGGCAACTATCACCAATGTTGCTAATAACTCAGGTTTTAACCTGAAAGACTGACTGCAAAATAAAGTGCGTAGTAGTATGCAGGATTGAATCCACAAGAGCCAAAGCTCACACGTAGAGATTAGGCAAGTTAAGAGCTAAGGCTGTAATTAGAGGGGTTTTGTTTGGGTTTTCTATTTCTAAAGTTGTAAATGAAATTAAACAAGTAAAGAGAACAGAGAAAACATGGGTGTAAATCAATAAAAGAAAACGTTGGGCCCATGGTGTTTCCGGGGAAATTATTTCATTGTTGACAAATAGATATATTGACTGTTGCCCCCAATAAGAAATAGTTTTTGACATCCCCTAACATAATCGGTTCTCAAAGCTCAGTTCAAAATCTCCATTATTTTCAATTTTTAAAAGGTCTTTTATTATATTTATGTTAGCATTATTATTTTTCCTTATTTGATTTACGAACATTAGACCATTTTCTGTTTTATATAAAGAAAATCAATTCGTTGCTTAAATATAACTTGCTTGATAGAACATATAAATATTTATTTCTTTAATAAGTTTTAATAGCCAGTTTTCTTTAGTTTATCATAATATAGCAGTGACAATAAAGGAAAACGATTTCATTTTATTTTTTTATATCAAATGATTATCTATCCATAATATGAGTAAGAAAGAAAACACTTTTTGGAGTTTGGTATGATCTGAATATATATATTTATATTTTTCATATCATGAAAACATAACTTTTATAATTATAATTTTGATATTTTTTTCTTAAACTATAATTTAATAAAAAAGATATTAATTTTACATATAATGCATCTTGTATTTATAAATATTAACTATAGATTCTAACCCCCTTGTGAACTTTTTGGCTAGATACGCCACTAAGCTCAACATTAAGACGCAAATCCATACTTCCAAAAAAAGTTTCATGGTACATGAATTGCTTCGGAGTTGATTGCTGGAGGTGGACCTATACAACAAGGTTCTTGATAAGATTAGAAACTATGTTGAATTTTTGATAGGTTTAGAAACTGTTTATTTCTCTTTTTTCATCAATTTTTGTCTGAGAATAATGACATTCGTATTATGAATTCACAATGAAGTTTGTGACTTTGTGAGTTTGGTTCATTTCTATCCAACTAACTGAAGTTTGTATGACTTTTAATCATTTTATGGAAAACCAAAAATTACAGTCATATAGAAACTCACAATGAGCAACAAATCCAGTGGAGATGAGTCCAAGGTTAGGTACTTAGGTTTCTCTTCCAAATTATATTCCTATTTGTTTACATAAGATAAAACTTTTGATATTGTTCAAAATTAGTTCGTTGCCAGCTCTAAACCCATGTGTAAAATGTATATAAAATTTAGGTTAGTCATTTTTCCTTTTATATCTAGAGATTCTGAATCTTGAGATTGTGTTTTTCATCTCTACTTTGGAAACGAAGATTGTATTTTACTTGTTTTTTGTAGGTCTAGCTCGTTCTTTTTTAAACAAATTCAAACCAATCGTTAGTGGTATCTAGCTAATATTTGATTTAGTCATTGAGTTTCCATCTTTATAGTGATATTTTTTCTTACAGTTTCGACAATGATGGATATATTTTCCAATTTCCCAATCGCTTTGATTCGAAGAAAGAATCTCTTAGTCCAGAATGTTGATGATAGTTTCTTGCACTCTGGTATGACCAATTATTGTATAAACCATGTGTTATATCATATTGATTTCAAATTATGAAAGATATGATTTACCAGACAATTCAGTTCATTGTCTACACACAAAATGCATATTGATCGAGGATAAGAGATTGTGATAGGATTGTAAGAGAAAAAGAAATGCATATTATTTGAAATGAGAGTTTGAAAGATGAAAAGTTCATAGGATACAAAGTCATATAAGTGTACATCATCTTCTCTTTGCCTAGATACAGAACTGTGCACATTCTCTTTATAGTGATATTTTTTCTTACAGATTCGACAATGGTGGATATCTTTTCCAAGATAAACAAACCAAAACAATCATCTAATCCAACCCAACCAGCCATACCAACCAACCATATGAACCAACTCAATCGGCCAAACCATCCCAATCCAGCAGTGATGGGTTGGAAGGTAAGATGTTTCTCTTCCAAATTCTATTTCTATTGTTCAGATAATATAAAACTTCAATATTGCTCAAAATAAGTGTGTTTTGAATTCTAAATCAATGTGTAAAAACTAAAACCAAACCAAAACTTTTCTGTTCATATCCTTGTTGGCCTCTAAATCATAAAATTATAGTTGTTCATTTTTATTTTTGATCTTTAATATTATATATAAATTTTGGCCTATAAAACTGAAGATTAAGATTTAGTGCATGTTAGACAGTTAGTCATGATCTTGTTCAAGGAATAAATAAAGTTTGGTAATAGTTTTGTTGCTTCTGATATAAACCAATCGAAAAAAGTAAATGATCTCGTTTATGGAAAAATAAATGCTTTCAGTTTTATTATAAAAGGTTCTAAACAGTAGCTCCAATGGGAACATTCTTGAGTCTTGATGTTCCGTAAAGGGTTTCTTCAAAGCGGATGATCTCGTTCTTTGAGCCATAAGCAACCTGAGTTCTATCGTCGAGGTTGACGATGGTCTTGTCGAGCACAGACTTGTATCCATCACTACTGAATCCACCAGCATTCTCAATGAGTAGACCAAGAGGAGCCACTTCGAACAAGAGTCTCAACTTTGCCTTAGCCGTTGGAGAAGTCACGTTCGTGAAGATTCCTTTCTCCTTCACAATAATCTGCATGCCACACACAAAAAAATAAGTGTTCAAGTCAAGTTTCATTCACAAGTAGAAATCTGGAATAAAATAGTCGGATCTGAGATTTAAGGAGTCTTTAACATTTTGAGTTAATTTTGATACAATTTTTCCCTGAAAATTTGGGATTATGTAATCTATGTATAATAACTCTATAAAATTTGGAAGCTAGACTAATGTTTCATCCGACTATGCCCAGAGCAAAGCTTAAGAACAAACCTGGTTAACGTCAGGAACCATTCCTCCTGTGTATCGCAGTGTGTACTTCTCTTTCACGTAGTAATCAATCAGCTGATTTTCACAATGAAGAAGAAAAATATTCAGAGATTTGTAGAATGGGATTAGATTAAAGCAGAACAAAAGCAAGAACCTTGCTGTACTCAGAATTGTCAAACGTGGCTCTCAAGTTTCCTGGTGAAAACATTTTCCCTTCATTGATCTCTGTTGTCTCCTTAACATGCTGCCATTTCCCTGAGGAAAATTTTGAGGTTAGTCTAAGTAGTGAATCTTGATTGGACCAAAAGCAGAGGAGTACCTTCATCAAGAAGCAAGAACTCATGAGTTCCTGGAAACCCTTTTACAGCCAAAACATAAGTGGTTCTTGGACCATAGATTCCCATAGCTGCAGCCACTTGATCTCCTCCCGTGACTCCGGTTAACTTATCACCAGGCCAAACCCCAAATATGGTTCCCACAGTGAAGTTTGTATCCACAATGCTAGATCCATCCAATGGATCAAACGCCACACTAAACCCACCTTCCACTGGACCTCCCATGTCTTGAAGCTCAGGTACTTCTTCAGAGCACGCGTACTTACACACATGTGAGTATTGCAAAGCCTAGAAAAACAAAGAAGCATTACAAATCAAACCCTAATGGTCCTTGTGACATAAGTTACTGAAAATGTAATGAAAACCTCAAAGAGAAGCTTATCGGCGAGCATATCGACAGCGAGTTGTTCATCACCAAAGGAGTTAACACAAGCTGTTCCACCACAAGAAGCTGTCCTGACTTTGAAAGCTATTGTCCTCAGCGCTTCTCCCATACACATCAGCAAAGTTCTCAGTCCCTTGTCAGGTGTTGCTTCTCTCAAAAACTCTTCCTATACACTCAAAACTCAATAACTGAATCATCAACACAAGATATTTAGATAAAAGAATTTGAGTCATTTTGTTACTCTAGACTTACCAAGCTTTGACCAATCTCACATTTGGTCAAAGTTGAAGCACCATTGTTCTTAGCCTTGGTGGCTTTCAATTGCGATCTTGGTGCTAATCGTAGTGAATCTCCAAAGATTGAACTCGACTTCAAACTCTGCTGATTTCAAAATTTTAAGAGATTTTTACAGTTAGGAACACATTCGTTATGTTGAATCAATCACACTCACTAGAAGTGAACAGATTCTTCTATGTACTCACACGTATGCGCTTTGCATGTGTTTGAGTATGAACTCAAAGTCACATGCATAGTTGTAGAGGATATAACTAACCTTGAAGCTGGATGATGCGGAGAAGGAAGAAGGAGGAGAAACCAATGTGGATGATCGTTGAAAAGAGACGCTTGGGAGGAGGATCCCACGTGAGTAGCATGTGATGCTGGTCTCCATTGCTTATGTTTCTGATTGATCGAAGAAGAAGAAGGAGAGCTCTTTACAGAGGATAATGGTGGAGACAAAAGATCAAACTCAAGTGGTGTAGGAGAAGATAAATTTATAATTTATTGTGTGGTTATGGCTTTTTTTACCTTTTTGAGAGAGAGACATCCAATAAGAAAGAGATGAATCATAAAGATTAGTGAAGCCTAATTACGCGCTTGATTTCGGTTCGGTTGTTAACCGTTACTTCAAAATTTATTTTGCCTTTTTATTTCAAAGAAGAAAAAGGTTAAATTTTTTGTAAAATTTTTATCAGAGCCAGGTTTCGATCCTGGGACCTGTGGGTTATGGGCCCACCACGCTTCCGCTGCGCCACTCTGATTTATTGATAGTTATTAGTATGTTTTATAATAATCTTCATATAGAGATACCGTAGAAATTTTTGGGAACCAAGAGCTATCTGTACGATGCCGTTTTTATCAAGGCCCGTTTGAAATGTAACATGCTTTATAGTCCAGCTTAAATGGCCCAAAAGTATATTTCTTGTTCTCCAAGGATTAAACGCACACCAAGGGAATCTAACCGATTTATTCTCCCTTCTATAGTTCGTCTCTTTCTTTCACATGTTCTCAGAGATTCCTGATATGCAATTCATTAAGGCAAGAACTCAAGTGATCTGCATACATTGATGATTGTCAAATCCCTAATGATATTGAATATCATGTCTGCATTCAAGAATATGAAACATACTGAAACTGGTGTAATCAAAAGAAAAGTCTCAGATTTTTTTTTATAGATACAAAATCATACATCAACACAAGACTTTAGGAGACATCAATAGAAACAAAGTAACATCAAAGGATAGATTAATACACACTCACACAACAAAGATGCAAAGAATAAAACAAACTGAATCAGTTTGGCATTAACTTCAATGTAGACTAGAGAGAGGATAGGACTCTTTGAGTTTAAGATTCAGGGACCGTGGCTGCAGCAGCGACTGCGGCGGCTGCAGAGCGTTTGATGGAAGCTGATTTGATCAAGTGGTTGTAGCTTCACTTTTCCTTGAAAAGCTGAGCGAAATGATGCTTGCAATACAAGATTCCTTCAAGAGCTGCATAGTTTGAAGGCGAAATTGGACAGCCTCCATGTGAGCATTTGAAGCAGGACTTGTGATCTGTCTGGCTCTCCACTGTTACCTACAGTTTTCACAAGATGATTGTGTCAAAGAGCTTTCAAAGGGTTTTCATACTAAGTCATGTTGACAATATTTCACCAAGAAGCGTGGTACTAAGAGAAACAAGCACACGCCATAGCTGTGAGAATCTGTTTTTGGGACCCCTATTACAGCGCAAACTCAAAGACACAAGAATGGATGTTTGGAGGGTCTATGCATCCGTTCAAAGCATTGTGTTGTTTGCATGTTCTGGTAAATAATCGTGGTTCGTACTTAATCTCAACATGAAACAGAAAGAAAGGAGCCTTGCAAAAGATCAAACTATGTTCTGCAGTAATGTATCCCAACATAGATGCATAGAGGACAGAAGTGTGTTTTCTAAGTTAATGGAAAATGCAGGAGGGAAGAGAGGTGTCAATCATAGATGAAATGTTAACCTTCTCGATAGGATACACAGTTTTACTACACGTGGCACATTTTTCTTGTGTCCCAGAGAACATGCCAGCAACTCGGCTAGGAGTCCTTGTCTGAGAACAAACCAAGAAGTTCAATCTGAGTAAATGTATCTAAAGAGGTTCTGTAGAAACCAGTGAAAGAAACATTTATACCAGCTCAGGACTTGATTTCTCAGCCGGTTTTGCAGCTGTGAAGAAAGAAAAGTTCCAAGACAAGACACATATTAAGATAGCCACAACAAGCTAAAGAGTAGATGGAAAGCAGGAGGAGGAAGAAGAAGAGTATACATACGTGACTGGAAGTTCTTGGTGAAGCTACCAAACTCCTTGAAGAGCTGCTCATAATGAGGCTTACAGTACACCACACCTTCCATCGATGAATACCTGCTCAGCTGTATAAAAAGATGCACACTTTATCAAGAAAGAACAGGGATCATGTGTAAAAAAAAATCATTCTTGCAGCCAAAAAGCCGCAAAACAGAAAGAGGATTACCTGAAGCCTGGAATTGCAGTGAGAGCATTTGAAGCAAGACTTGTGATAGCTAACACCATCAGCAGAGAGAAGCTCCACAGGGTAGACAGTCTTCTCGCAAGCCTTGCACTTCTGTTGAGTTCCTGTGAATAAAGACATCCTTCAAACCCCTTCTGCCTTAGCCTTTCTCCTCACCTCTTTCTACTTCTCCTTAAAAAAATTTCAAAATCAAGAAACAATGAGGTACAATAGGAGAAGAAACCGCATTGAAACAATCAGTACATTATTAGAGGAATGATGGATCTATCACCTCACTTTGAGCTGAGATCGTCCAAGATCCGATCCTCCACGTACGAAACTGCAACATATA
The DNA here is from genome assembly GCA_905132765.1 of Moricandia arvensis. NCBI lineage: Eukaryota > Viridiplantae > Streptophyta > Magnoliopsida > Brassicales > Brassicaceae > Moricandia > Moricandia arvensis. The sequence goes on from CAJHQP010005370.1 coordinate 21,623, forward strand.
CACAAGAAAAAAAAAGATGAAGGCCACATTAACCAGACGAAGACTGAGAGATGCCGAAAATATTCTAAGGTTAGCAGAGAAGAGAGCTGTTACCAAAACTGAAATCTAGTGTGACGATCAAAACGATGATGATTAATAATAAAAATGGGAGATGCCCTTTTTATGTTTTCTTTTGCCTGGAGGAGACAACGACAGACACAGTGAGGTTCCACTTCGGCTTGTCCTTTTTATTTACATTTACAATTTTTTATTTTATAACAAACAACAAATATGAATATGTGTTCTTATCTTACTGTATCGTTTTACCAAATCAAGTGATTTAATTATCAGTTTAAAAACCTTTTTCTCCTGGAATATGCTAAATAAAAAATATCAAACACATCCATTGCTTGCCGTCCACACAATATGAATTCCTAAACAAATAGATATGCGACGACTAGTAAGCGTCTTTTGCAAAAGGAATTGTTTTATCTTTACGTATGTCATTATCACTTGAATATATAACTGAAAGAACGAGGTTTAACTAAAATATCACTAAAAAAAAGGTAGGAGCAAATATCAATTGAAAAATTGTAGACGAAACAAAATAGAAACTCTTTTGTTTTGCAATTTCATCAAAATAAATGTTTGACATCGACAGAGTCTAGGACAAAAAAGTTGAAAATAGGACAAAACTATTAGCTTCTGAGAAATATGATAATGAGAGCTTCCTTCTAATACTTGTGAAATGAAAACCCACGTCTTGAAACCAAACTCTTCTGCATCAGGAAATCAAATCAGGATACATGTTGACTCAAACAACATATCAAAACAAGATCATGGTATGATAATATATTTACAGGATTGAGTCTAGGAATCTCATCAACAATATCCAAACTTTCAATATAAAGTACTGGCTAACATGATTAGGCCAGAAGGGTTAATCTAATCTAATCTCTTAGTTTAATAGAATGGTATACTTCTGAGTTATCCTAACAGGAATGAGATGGTTGTGTATATTATTTACCTCTCATATGTTGCTTGGGTACATGAACACTCTGACTCTAGCTCCCTGAGGGTAACACAACAGATGAGTCATAGACTTTAGCATTTAAAAGAGAAAAACATCATACTAACAAAGATATGTTCCAACTTCCAAGGAAATGAAGTTACCATTGATTTTGGTGGTAGGTTTGAAGTGAACTTGGCACGGACAACACCGCTGTTACCATGAGGTCTAGTGACTTTCCCCCAGATGCAACGGTAATGAGAACCGTTCTTCTTTGTCTTCGCCTTGTAAATATAAACCATACGCTTTCCCTTGTACCAAGTAACCTCCTCTGTGGTGTTCACTCCTTCAATCTGGATCAGAGATGTGTTGGGGTACTGGTTCGACTTGGACCTGAAAATTAACATTAATACTCATTAATCATGATAAAAACTCGCTATACAAGATTGTCAAACACTACTTGGTATGCAAGCAACTGCAACAATAGCTCAAAAACGTATCATTTCAAGAACACTAACTCAGCAACAAAAGGTGCAATCTTTCGCACGGACTTGAACAATATGCTAGCAACTAGAACCTATAAGACTAAAGGGCAAGATGGGAATTTAAAATACCTCTTGTAACCTAGGACTGTTCCTCGAACATACAATCTGCAAAAACAGCAACACACACAGGTTTTGTCAGATGAATAAACATCACTTGTGAATTTGAATCGGAGATTCAGAGCGAGAAGACTGTTCATGTTCGAAACATTAGTTACCTAACTCTCTCTCCTTGGCGTCCCTTCATTTTCAATCCTGATACTGTGTCTTCTTCTTCCTTTTGCCTCTTTTATGCCGGCGAGCGCTGTACAGAGAAGAACCCTAGCTTTCAATATTAGGTTAAACCTTATATATGTGGATTCATAATTAGGCCCACTACGAAACTCTATTGGGTCTCTATCTGTCCCAAACATGGCTATTTTTATTAGAGTACAAAGTAATGAACCGGAGAAACCCATAAGATCATCTTTAACCATTGGTGGTTAGAGGGTACTTAAGGGGTGGGACCCATCAAAAATTTTAAACACATTTTAAATATCATTTCTTAAAGTTTCAAATTAAGCATCTAATGTTCGCAGGCCTTACTGACACGTACCGACCCGCGATTAGTTTATTTTTAATTTTTTTTAATACAAAAAAAAACACTTCAAATTAGATGTTAGGGTTGAAGATGCTCTAAGACAACTTTATTAGGAACGATACAACACAAATTTTAATATTAGAGTGACAATGTAATTCCTAGTAGAAACACCAGATAACACAATATTTTAATTTCATCATTTCAAAATGTTGAACTGATCCTTGTTATAAATTTAACTTTTAAAAAATAATAATTAAACCTGTTATTTTAAAATGTAATTTGAATCCATTACTAGGGAAGTATTTAGAAGAGTTAGATTATGAGATTTTCAGTGATTATAAAATGTTTTGATGGAGTGTTTTCGTTAAATATAAAAATCTAAATTTTAAATGTCATTTTTAACTTCTCCAATTCACTTATCGTTTAAATTCAGTTAAATCACTTTTAACTCTTTTCATATACTACTGATACAAGAATACATCTTCAAAGTTGTTTCGCTAATTGAACCGAATTGTCAAAACCTAAAATGGTTTATAAATCTTTGTCATTTGTAAGGGAAGTACAAGTAACAATAAAAGGATTACAATTTCTTTTCTCGGTTTAGAAATATTACAACTTAAACAATGCCGTAGAAAAACTTTCAGACATCAGCAAAAACATGAAAGTTCTTGGAGTCAACAGCGATGAGTCTAACAGCAGCAATGGCAGCAGCAAGTGACATTAACCCAAAGAAGCAAACATTAAGCCAATGCCATAGCTTTTGAACAGGACTAAGCTTATCGTTCATAGCTACAACATACATGTGATTGGCTAATATGAACGTGAGAGGGAAAGTGCTTATCGCTCCCGTGAGGCTCATGAAATCTCCAAGAAACGGCAACAGCGCTGAGAGAAGAGTGCTCACTGCGATGTAGCTTCCTCTTGCTACTGTTCTAAACAAGAGATTCTTCAATACTAGTGGACCTCCTTTGATCCCATACTTTGTGTCCATAAACTCATACGTCGGACTTGCAAAAATCTATAAAAAAAAACAAGGAACAAGTTTATAAAAACAGAGCTGGTTATGAATATAGCGAGATAAAACATTAGTCTATTACCTCCAAAATATTAGTGGTTAATATGTATATATAATTCGATCCTCAAATAATTAAAAAAAAAATTTAGTAATTGTTTCAAACTCCATGAATTTCAGGACCTGGCTCTGGATATAAACAAATCGATCAAAGACTATACAACGGTCAAGGAAGAACGATTTAACTTACGTGTAAAGAGATAACGGATTGGAGGAAGGCTGAGATGTTAGCTAGAGCTTTAACCCAGAGAGGTCCAGTGACGCTGTTTAAAAGATAAGTCGATGTTGAGGACCCGTAAGCCCAATAACCGATGAATGTAACGGTATACATTGGCAATACACCAGCAGTGAATTGAAAGTACAGAGCCTTCATCATGTTTTTTACCACCGGTTGCTTCACTGTGGCCTAATCATTGCATAAAGATTAGTGTCAAGAACATAGTAAAAGATTAGAGCATCGAACTAGATGGGTTTTATCCATGAGATTGACCTGTATTTCCGGGAGCATTCCCGTGTTGAATGCGAAAACTAGATTTGCTGCTGCTCCTGTTATGGTGAAGATTTTGTCTACTGATGATCCTTGTATATTGTAATCTCTTGAAGGTTTGTTTACTCCTACAAAGAAGGCAAAAAAGTACGTAAAAATCGACTTATAAGTAGTTCAATTGGTTTATATAGAATCATTTTGAGGTTTGTAGCATCCGTTACCATCTTTAACTGATAGAACTATAGCAACAATAATGTAGATCAAGCTGAGGACTGTTGATACTCCAAGCCAGATTCCAAGAGCTGATAAATGAGGAATACCAATTGCGAAAATCGCGCAGACAACACCAGCAATGGCGATAAAGTGAGGCAGTTTCATGACACTGTCATCTCTAAAAAGTACATAGACAGCCTGCACACAATGCACAAAGCCAGAACAATGAAGGAAACTAACTTTAAAATGTTTTTGCTACATGTAAGGTTGTTATTATTGTACCTTTAAGGCCGAACCAGCAAGTATGATGTAGCCACAATTAATCATGAAAAGATTGACATATTGCAATCCCCATGTAACACGATACATCTTTTTACCGTAGATGAAGCCAGCAAGATCTCTATAACGAATGTGTCTTTTGCCACCAAACTCATGAAGCTTGGCGATAAGAGAGTTTGCGTAAAGGGAGATTGCGGTAGCGAGAATGAGACCAACCACACCACCAATCCAGCCCAAAGGAACCATGACTGTCCCGGAATATCCCAACACATAGGCACTGTTTATACCGGTTGTTAGAACAAATGCTACCTGAAACCATGAATCTGTCCAAATTCTCCAACAGTTAAAGCTCGCACACATATACTATCAACTCATATACTCACTCTCAATGCCAATTTATAACCCACAAGGGTATAATAAGCAAAAAAGAAAAACAGAGTCTCCTAACAAACTTGCCAATTTTATAGTAAAAAAATTCAAAGATTATTTTCACAAGAATGTATCAACCAAAGTTACCACAAGACAATATTTTTGCCACAACAGGGCAGCATAAAAATCACCAAATCCAGCATTTTTCAAAATAAAAGATATCATTTTATTCAAAAGTGGGCATCACCAAAATCAACAGAGACACCATTTCTATAGCTTGATGTTTTAAGTTTTCAGCAGCTGAATTATAGGTAACAATTGTTATAACATTAATGACATATATGTGTAAAATTAAGTGACAAAGAAGACAAAAAGTTAGTAGAAAGTGACGCACCAGTTCCCAATTAAGCACATACACTTTCCAAACACAAAGCAAAAGTGTTCTCAAGATCACGCAATAAACGACAAGTTGATTCAGCGTAACAACCAAAAAGAGAAAGAAAGAAAAAACAGGACAAAATATTAAATAAAATAAAAAGTCCAAAGAGAAAGAGAAGAGTACGAACCGCTGCTAATCTGATGAGCAGTCTCAGGGACTTCAAGATCGAACTTTTCAATTGCAACGACTTTACGGTTCCTAGCCTCACTCGTATCCATGGCTTCCGACAAGAACTAACCAGTTAACTCTTGTCTCTCTGCCTCCAAAAACCCTCCACTTTCTTCTCTTTGGAGTCGATGTCTTGCTCCTCAGAACATAGCCTTTTTTATCTGCTAGAACAAGATTCGTGACAGACAAATATATTCCATAGAAAAAGTGTGAAATGGAATTGTTGAGAATGAAAAGATGGATTCTGTTTTCTTCTAAGTGTTTTAAATCTTTTTTCAGTCAACTTTAATTGATAGGTCAGAAAGATGGATACGTTTCTCTGTGTGTTAATTTGTGTATTTAATTACTTGGCACGCGATCCTATAAAATAGGCAACTTAACGTTTTCTTAATTGAAATAACCTTTTTTTATCTATCTAGTACTTCTTTCGTTTCAAATTATTTGTCGTTGTAAAATAAATTTTTCGTTTCAAAATAAGTATCGTTTTATAATTTCAATGCAAAATTTAATAAATTTATATATCATTCTATTTTTTGATTGGTTGAAATGTGATTAGATGTATATGTAATTATGTTTTTATTTTGAAAATATGTAAAATTAAATATTTTCTTAATCTGTGTGCAAAAAACCTAAAACGACAACTAAAATGAAACGGAGGAAGTATAGAAAATAATCTTTGACATTAAAATAAAGATATCTAGGATCTCATAATTGGTTTATTTTGGGAAAGTCAATGATTTGTTGAAGTTGATGATGTCTTGGTGTGAACAGGTTATGGAGAAAAGCAAAACACGTTGCTTGAATTTTGTTACGATGTTATTGTTAGTATTTCGTAGGCTCTTTTCTTCAGAATAGTCCACACCAACTAGTTCAGATATTTATAAAGACCACAGTATAATTATAAACTTATAAAGAACTATTTTAATTAAACTTGCAGAGACCTTGAAAAGTCAGAGAATAGTAGGTGAGGCATAAACGCTAGCTTACATATATTTTTTGTTTGGATTATTTCTGACTAACAATAGTGGAATTATATTCCTTTGACTTCTCATCACATCATCTTTAAAAAAGTTGAAATGATCTTTTTCTTTAGCAAATAGATTCGTAAGACTATAAACCACACCTCTTATGTGTTGGCACTTGGCATATCCCGAAGCTTATCCTAAGTCCCAACCACCAATGATGAAGGCCAAATAAAGGTGCATGCATACTAAGATAAGTTTTAAATATTACTACAGCTGATAACTCAACAGCCAGTACAACTTTCAAATTATAGATTTAGATGAAAGTTCATTACGAAATCCGAATATTACAATTTTTAATTGATGCTAAGTTGTGAATATAATGGAAAGTCTAAGAAACGAATTTTTTAAATGAAAACAAGCCTTTACGCAACCTACATGCATGGCTTGACTTTGTGGAAGAAATTAACACAAATGCGGCACTTTTACTACATTTTTCAACATTATGATTTATGGTGGAATATTTCAGTCATATGACTTTGGGATTTGGTTTTCGTCGACTTGGTAAGTCTTCTCAAAAATAAATATTGATATCCTATCGCGTTCACATGCATTCGACGTTCATTATTGACAAGATCAAGACTCTAGTAATACGTGGGGTTGTACTTTTCACTAGGTCACTTGAGTGTATGCAATATATGACCAATGTACACTGGTAAAGACATCCGATGTAAAGACGATTTTTGTGGCTAAAACTAAAATTTACTATGATTTTGTGCAGAAAAATAGTGATTATAGCATCGAGGCTAAAATACTTGTGGCTAGCTAGCCACGGGTTTTCGACTACCATTCCGTAGCTATGGTAGCCATTTTTAGCCATGAATTTTTCGTAGTTATGTTTTTGTGACTACATAGTGGCAAAGTTAACAATCTATTACTATATAAAAGACCTTGTCTCTCTTCTCCTCCAATCCACGTCACTAAATAAGAGGATGAGATATTGACGCGTGTCTCATTCACACAACATAAACTCAGATTTCGTTTGGGTTTGAAAAGGGATACTATACGAGTTGTTTTGTATGGATTGGGCTGAAAGTATTTAATCTTGGCCCATTAGGACTCTTCGCTTTGACGATGTGAAGCCGACAATAGTTTTTAAGGGTTCGTTGTCTCCCGTAAGTTCTGTTTAGGTTTAACATCAATGGAGATTGTGAAAATATTAAAAATATTAACCGTCGTCAGTAATCGGTATGTCTATGTATTTCGCGTTGTTTGGTTCTCGATTCATCTTCTCTTAGGTTAAAACTTGAATTGATTCATTCGTCAGTAATGATGTCTTAACTATTTTGACCCACTAAACCACGATTACTCATTCAAATCCCTCATCAAGCAGTGTATCTCCACCTATAAAAAGGTAAGACCTCATCCTTGAAAATCATCTTCACGATTCCAATAGCAATAGAAATTTCTCTCAGTATAAAAAATTTCCTTAGCTGCAGCTTTAGCCATTAATGGCAGTAAAAGGAAATCACTTGGTTGTGGAGGAGGGAGGACACCACTTGGCGGTGATGGTGGTGGTGGTCGGGATTGGTTTGTGTAGCAGGCATCTGCACGTCCTATCAAGTTCTCCAAGAACACCAAACGACTTCAGTTTATCGACAACATAAGAAAAGGTTTTGTTGGTGTTCATATCAAACGTGTCATTGAACTCTTGATTTGACGTTTCGGCTTACTTCTTTCTCCATTGTATGTCATAATGTTATATCAGTCATATATGTGAAGTTGAATTTGATTTTGATTCTTGCAGATAAGGCAGTCCGTTACACCGAAACGATGTCAAAGTGTGCTATGATGGGAGGAGCTTCTCTCCAAGTTACAAGGTATAAACTTTGCTTTTGATTAAAGTTTCTTTCTCTTTTTGGACACCAATCCTGCTGCTGTCACAGGCTAAGCACGATGTCAAAGATGAGACGCAGATAACATAACGTGTAATGGCAAACATGAGGGTTGACAAGTGCGTAACACATAAATTACATTTGAAACGTTGGCCATTTCAATCGTGTGTTAGTTTTGGGGGTTGAGATTTTTCTTTGTTCACCTTTCTGAATTCAGAGCCAGAGGTACAAAATCAAACATAGGTCTGCTGGATACTTTTTTTTTAATTTTTATTTTCAAAACCACCACCATTGATGGTGTTCATTTTAGTTGGATTCTCAATGGTTCATGTATAATAATATTTAACTTTATATAAGATTATAGATATTGTCTCAGATTTTTGAAGAATGATACAATCAGTTTATGATCACTTGGTTTGGACCTCTCACACTAATCTCATTGTCCATCCGGTTCACTTGCACGAAACTCTCCAATCCATTATATCGCTATTATTTATTGTATCAATGTTAAAAAGGGTCATGACTATTTTCATGAACTTTAAACGAGTTCAGTGATGAGAGCTTGACCATTAAATATATGGAATGGACTACTAGATTTGCCTCAAGGTTGTTTATGACTGAATGAATCAAAGACCATTTCTTATGAAAGTCATTAATGTATTCATCAAAGCACATGAGTACATTAATTAACAACATTCAGAACTAAATTCATGGATCATATGTTACGCAAATCATCAAGGAAAATGAACTTTTAATCATTATTTTTAACATATTGTGAATGCTGTTACTCATTTTTTTGTTTGCAAAGCCCACTTTACGATACCATATTACTCATTTTTTTTGTTTACAATACCATAAATTTCATGCTACAACAGGGAAAAACAAAATAAAATTTCTTATCTATATAATAAATTAAACAAAATATTATAAATATTGAAACTTTTCAAAAAATAGTTTAAATATAAAATTAAATATAACACAATGTATAATGAAAAATTATGTATAAATGAAGAAAATTTTAATGAATTAAATTACTTACACTACAATTGGATTAGCATATATAATAATCTATATTTTTAATGTAAGATATTATTGAAAACACATTCCGCGCGTAGCGCGGATTGATACTAGTTACTTTAAAAAAAATCGTGGATATTTTAACCACACTTTAATCATGATTATTCAGTGGTTATATATAGGAAAATGGTGTATTTCAACTCCAACAATTTCAGTTATGCTTTTTTATATCCAAACAAATGATAAATGCAGAATTATAATTGAACCATATATTTATTTGAATTTTGTACCTAGACTTTCCAACTTAACACAAAAACCTATTTTGACTAATCAAACATTAGTCAAATGTTATTTGTAGCCAAAACGAAGTCATTTAAAAAAAATTGAAATTTATTTATATTTTGCTGCATGTATCCCGAACTCTGGCGGAGGCACTTCTTTTACCTAGTTCAAAGACTACTTGTCTACTTGGCTAAAGCAAACTTCAGTAACAATCATACAATTTCTACATGATATTATACATACTTGTGGACTTTCTTTCTTCATTCTCTGTCTAGAACCATGGATCTCTTCTTTAAATGTTTTTTATTATGGTTTCAGATAAGACAACGGATCTGGATCTTGCGGAAAACCAAGAAACAATCTTGATTTTAGTAACAAGCTCTTCCTTAGTTTCAGAAAACCCGAGATTCAAATTCAGTCTTCACCGTCAATATGATTCGATAACCATGTTCTTAAATACTTCATTTGTTTCTTAAAGATATATTTTTAATGTTTTCACACAAATTAAAAAAAAATACATTAAATCGATATAACAAATGTACCACTTTTTGTAATTTTCAATAATTTTAACTAATAATTATTTAATAAAACTAATTAATTTTCTTAAATTTTACAATAAAAATATTGTAAATATTTATCTTAATGAAACGGAAGGAATACATCAATGACATGCTGATGGACAAAGGAGATTTCACGAAGGATTCTGCTTTTACAGGACAATTTAGCTTGAAAAGTTGCGGAGAGATTCTTTTACGAGTTACTCAAACGACCATCTTCAAAGTCTGGTCAGAAGGTATCGTCGCAAAATAGATGAGATATGTCTTTCAGAATATGTATGCGAATATGTATGCGAATATGACTATAATATAAAATTGTATGACTATTACTGAAGTGTGTTTTAGTCGAGTGGTCTTTGTAGTAGGCAAGGCAGTTCCTCTGCCATAGTTTGCATCCCACAGGAGCAAAATTGAAGGAATTTGTATTTTTATTAAAACAACGTCGTTTTGGCTATCACATATTTAACGTTTGGTTAGTCAAAGTAGATTTTTGTGTTATATTAAAAGTTTGAGTACAAAATTCAAATATAATTTAAAATTATGCATTTATTATTTGTTTGGATATGAAAATGCACAACTGAAATTGTTGGGGTCGAAATACGCCATTTTCCCGGTTATATTGATCAAGAAATATTAGTGGCTAATTAGCCACAAAATAATTGTGGTAAAACCGTGGCAATTGCTTCTCACGAAAAAAAGGAATTTCAAAACCCAATACTAATACTGAAACCAAAATACAATATGATTATAATATGAAAATGAATTATAAATATCTAAAACATTCATAACAACAAAATAAAAACTATATTGATTTTGATAATAAGTTAATAGCATTAAAAATGATCTTACTAAGATCAAATACTAGCAGAAAGAGTTAAAAGTTTTACACCAAAATGTTTACCAAAAATGAGGCGATTAAGATTTTACAAAATCTCTAAACAAGATGAAGATTCAGTCATGAAGATTTAGTCATGAAGATTCAGTCATGAAGATTTAGTCATGAAGATTCAGTCTTCTTCACAATTACTTGCTGTTGTTAGCCTGGCCCTGGGGTGTAGAAGCCTCAACATGTGGGGCAGAAGGAACATGTGGGACTGGGGTTGAGTGCTAGCTTAAGTAGAAGTTACCGCATGGAAACCAAAATTCTACATAAACTGAGAGAGCATAGCTCTTGTAGCGGCCATATCTTCTTTCATCCAAACAAAATCAGTTTTGACACCTTCAATGACTGTCTCCAAACCAGACAAACGTAACTCCAAGTCAAGGCTGCATGCAAGAGAGCCAGGGACGTTTTCAGATAAATTGAATTATCTGTACTGGCGTTACCAAGTCCATAGACAACGCTTGTCTGGCTTGGCAAGCTGTGGGAGAAAAAACAAATAAATATTTAAAACTGATGACATTTGAAAACAACTAGCTAATTCTCAGACCAAAGACATCAAGTTAATCAATCTAACAAGTCTAAGTCAATAATCATAGGAACTAAAATGTGTGTGCTATAAGATTCATAGTTATATTTTGAAAGATTGGTTTTGCATACTTTCTTGTTTTTACAACTATTTTGATTTTTTTTGTCAACTGATCCTTTATTAATCAAACTAGATCAGGATCCGCACCAAGCATGGTTATATTTAACGTTATAGTAATAAATAAATTCTTATTTTTTTTGCTCTATAAGATAATTATATAATTATTTTAATATTTTAGTGTTATATGTTGGTTAATAATGTATATTGTTTGCCATTTAAAATGTTTACGATTTTCACATTATTTTTTTGTCAACTATATTCAAAGTATTATATTCTAATAATAGTTTTGATTATAAATTGTTTGCTTGAAATAATTTTATTCTTTGTGTTAATTGTGTACTTTTATAAAAACTTTAGTTAAATTTAAATAGCTTTAATTGTGGTTGTTTTTATAGAAGCAAACAAAAAAATCTGAGGACGATTCAGTTAGTAGTTGATAAAATATCTACTATTTTAGGAAGTAAAATTCGTGGTCTTAGCATATTTATAATCATTATATTTGCATTTTGATAAGATTATTAGGAAGATTCAGTTAGTAGTTGATAAAATATCTACTATTTTAGGAAGTAAAATTCGTGGTCTTAGCAAATTTATAATCATGATTTTATTGTTTGCATGCGGTTTAATTTTAGTATAGGTATATTTTGTACTATGTCTAACAATAAATTTAATATCAACAGTTAAATATTTTAAAACTATAATATTGTATATATTATAGTAAATTATTAAAACCTATACTATTATATTATTATATATAAATTTTATTTGTTTTTATAGTTAGTAAGTGCCTCAAATTTAGGTAGAAGTTGATAAAAATATAATATTTTAGGAAGTAAGAATTGTAGCATTGGCATATTTCTCAAATCATTTATAGTTTACATGCAATTTAATTTTGTGAAGCCCTTTAGTCTAGTTGTTTGACTAAATGTTCATTAATGCTTCTATAGTAGTAGGTATGAGTTTCGAGTACCAGTGAAGGCGGAATTATGAAAATTTATTAAAAAAATGTTTACAAGAGATCTTCAGCATTGTACAAGAAGTACTGTCAAGCGTGAATCCCATAAGAAAGTTCAAAATGATGCAATTAGACATGAAATACTCATGAGACATTTAAAATTGTCGGATGTAAAATCTTCTATAATATTTCTCAAATAGCATAATTACCAGCATTAAAAATCATGGTTGAGATATTCCTATGTTTGTATTATGTGTAACAATAAATCAAGTATCACAGTGAAATCCTTTTAAATTATAATTTCCTGTATACTATCGCAAATTATTAAAAACTATATCATTATGTATAAATTTTTATTTGTATTTATATATTGTGTAAAATGTGATGTTATAAATGATTATATATATATATATATATAGAAACTGCTCACTATAAAATTTATTATAAAGTTTTTATTGTATATGATTGTCGAATATGTATTTCTATGTACTGTCAGACATAAATATATAATATGATAATTTATATTTATGTAATATAATATCTAAGTTAAGTTTCTTAACTATATGTCATTTTATGTCTATAGGTTTTTGTTTGTGTAAATATATTAAAATTTTTGAATATCACTTATAGTCATAAAACATAAATTCAAAGATAACATGTAGAATCAAATACAGTCACTAATTAAGTAGTAAGTGTCTAACGTGAATATACCTTGCTTTAATAAATAAAATATCACATGATATCTTGTAGGTTAAGAGGACTTAATTTAATAGAGTAGATTTGGATCAAGATTGTTTTGAATGACAACTCTACCTGATTTTGTTCTATTTATATGGCAAAATAATACGGACGGTGTTCTAGCTTTCTTAGCTAGGGAGTTATTACGAACATGTGGATTTTAGGAACTATTCTAAACATCTTAAAAATCATGCAAAATATGAAAATAAAGTAGCTCTAAGGAAAATGCTGATTAGTTCACCGGATTTTCAATCATATCTACTAAATCTGAACAGCATGTATATGATTCAATCGTGAGAATATTCACCTCACTAGACTTGATATTGTCCAAAACTATCATTCATCTTGGCATGTAGAGCCGAGACAATTTTGAAACAATTTTGAATTCCAAACCATTCAACTAGCATTTGATCCTATTGTTCTACACTAAACCACTAATTGGACCATATGTAATATGTAAATTAACCAATATGATTTGCTCAAAATATTTGTGAGTCTACTGATTGGCGTGAGTGATAGAGATGGAAATAAAATATAACACTAAAATCAGTTCATGGTAGTTGGTGGGATAGAAGTACCAATGCAAACAATGTTGGTTAAAATGCATACAGAAGAAATGGTTGTTGATGATAAGTTTGAAAAACCGATATTACTGATCACTGACTTATGTTATCTAGCTATTCCCCCCCCCCCTGAAGCAGATGATAGTCTAATGTAATGTGTTGAAGAAGAGTGAGAGAGCTTGGCTCAATTCAGCTTCGGAGCTGGCAAAATAAATGGAGCAATTTTCCTCAAACGGGGTAGAACCATAGTTACTTAAAGTCCCACATTTTGTGATGATTTCATCTATGTCACGCAGTATTACCAATAATAACATAATTAGTATTTACATAAGCATCGGGTTTGACCTAAAAAAAAGACATAAGCATCGGGTTCTGCTAAATAGTTTCTTGTACGTTTTTATACTAATATAATTACTAGATTCTGACCCGCGGTTGCGCGGAAATATTTTTATTAAAATAATATTTGTAATTTATGTTTTAAATTTTGTTTTTTTGCTTATTGATATTTTATAAACTTTTGGAGAAAAACGTTGTATTGTGTTTTTATTTGTTGTATAAAATTATTTATTTGTGTGGTTTATTATTTATTAATTATGTAACTTTTTATAAAATTTATTTGGATTTAAATAGTTTAGTTAGACAAATAATATATAAGCATATTTAATGTTGTAAAAAACATCTTTAAATATAAACGCATATTAAGTTCTTAATTTTTGGAGTGGTAAAATCTAATTTTACTAATTTTAAAATAGTTTGTTTTGGTCGTATTTTGGTTTTCTCTATTAAACAATAATATGAACATAAAGAAGGTACTAAGTAGATATATTACAAAGAAAATAATAAACCGAAATGGGCTATGCCGACAACAACAAAATTGTCACAATACTTTATGATAAATAAAATACATTAAAAAGCTTAGTAAACTTTCTTATGTGTCCATTGATTCATAAGATTATAATAACATCTAAATAATTTTCTTTTCGTTTGAACAAATAAAGAAGGATTACTTGTCGTAAAAAAAAAAGAGAAGGATTACTTATTTTTTGGTTAATAGTCCAATGAACCAAGTTGGCCAGCGAACCAAGTTCTCAAAGTAGCAGTTACTGAGAAATCCTCAATGGATACCCATACATTGAGTGTAAGTTTGAATCATACTCTAGGTGAAAAATACTCTTGCAAATTGCATGATTTTTGTTCCCGGTAAAATAATATAAAGAAGATTTCCCAAAGTTAGGCTATGACAACCAAAACATAGTATATAAATCAATAACTAAACCATACAAAACTATATATCATCCAATTATTGTCTCGTTCATAAATGAATACGTTTCACATAAACTTTCCAAGTTTCTTTGTATGGTTTTACCGCATTGAGCAAAGAATTAGAGAAAAGAACTATTAGAAAGTTTTTTTATGTGAATGTTTGAGGTGTTGTTGTGCTTAGAAAAATGCAATCGAGTAATATCTATATATATAGTGTTTATGGTTAGGTTTGTTGTATCTTATAATTCCTAAAAGAAGGGAGAATATTCCGTAATCTTCAAAATTCTAAAGGATCATTTAGTTATCATTGAATTCTAAATATCTAAAAATATAGATAGATTGTTATTAATTATTACTTTAGATTTAAACATGATTTGGATTTGTTTTGTTTAGATTATGTTTATATTTGGAATTATAACTATCTTTTGTTATATTTGTTTAGATTTTTATAATTTCCGGTGTTATCAATTATAATTGTTTACGTTTTATCTTTAAAAAAAATACAATTGAATTTTTGACCTACGATAATATACACTAATTATGTTTTATAAAATATCTGTATATCAGTTTGAACTATATTCTAGTATAGTTTGAAGTATTTATTATGTTTCATTAGTTGGAGAGTTTGATTTATGTTCCTTTTCTTTAGTGAAATGGTGGTAACATGGCTGCAAACTGATGCAGAAGTTCATCGGTTAAAGATGATTATAAATTCTTAGAGTTCATATATTCAAGCTATACCAAGGAAAAGTTTATGGGTTAAAGATGATTACAAATTTAACTAATAGAAGTTTGAAACACATAAGAAAAATGTAACACATTTATATATTAATATTGCTTAGGTCTATAATATTAACAATTATATGGTAATCATGTCCTAATAATAAGTAACACGTTTGATACTTCAAGAAATACATAAAAATATTAAGGTATAGATAAGATATATATATATATATATATATATATATATATTTAATGTTAGCTAATTGAAGAATATGTAGAAATAATAGGAATGTTAGTTAATAGATAAGTCACAACATTTTTCAATAAGTCTAAAAAAATATGCCAAAGTAATTTTTAAATAGGACTCTGTTTTAATATAGTAGATGTAAAAAGGATGAAAAAACAAATTGTAAACGTAAAAGCAATAAAGCATTAAACATTTTTTTCTTTGAAGAAATGTTATATACATATATTTGACATGGATCGAGATCTTACATCTAACAGAAGGTTGACCCACGGCGAAAAATATAAGTGGCTGAAATCTTTTTTAAAAGGGATCACTGGAGAAAAGAAAACTTGACCAGTTAATATCATTATTGATCAATTACTTTACACTAGAAAGATAGCATTTTTTTCTTATAAAAGGAGGGCAAATCATTGTATTGGAAGTCTCTTTACACTTTCACAAAGCATCGAATAATTAGAATAAATTTTATACCAATTGAAATAATTCTATTTGAAATACAGCGAGCATAGCCTTATAATTTACGCTAACAGAATCATTATTATGTATCTTTCTCTATCTCATTTTCAGTCTTAGTTAATTTTCTATTCCAAGTTGTATTTATTAAGCTACTCTTACAAAAAAATATATTAGGCAGTGAAAGTTGGAAACCAAAAATCATGCAGATAAATGAGTAATATATAGCTATTACAAAGTTGTTTATTGGGTTCAACATAAAAGTTGTATAGAAATTAGCATTCAAACACCATACTCAAGTACAATTATCTGATAGTCATTTCTTAGAAACTATGAACAACTGTATGACATATTCGATTATTTTTTCCTTTTAAAAACAAATCTCTAATCAGACAATTTGTTTGATGATGATAATCAAGAAAAAGGAAGCACGTCTAAACTGATTATCCAGTCACCTTGATTTCACCATCTTCTTTTTGACTAAAGGTTATTTCACCCATTTTTCAGTTATACGTAATGTTAATTAATACGCTAAAATAATTATTTTCCAAACTTAATTTCGACACAAATGGTGTAAGTCAATATGGATCCGATTCTCACTTGTGTGAAGACTAATTTACAGGAGCCAAGCACTTCTTGATTGACCTAAATTTAAGTTTGAATCAATACTAGATACTTTTAAACATTTTGTTCATATGTAAAAACAAGGACAAGGTTTCTTACTTGTAAATCTTTGAAACTTACTTGTAGAGGAACAAAGTTGTATTACTTGTCGCAAATGAAGCCTCCCGTAGTGAGACCCTTTGACCAAAATGAAAGCTACCAAAGAATGAATCCAATGAGATCGCATGATCCTGAAAACGAAGCAAGTCTTTTTCATCTTTCGATTGAGAAAAAGAATAATTATTGGGGAATAATTCAACTTAATTAGGATCAATGCGATCCCTTTGGATCCTTTCTCTAGTTGCCGTGAAGCACGCTCTCTCTCTCTCTATCTCCCTCCCTCTAAGTGGGAGCAATGGTGTTTTTCCTGGAAGGCCATTGATATAAAAGATGGCCATGTTCCTCTTCTTGTATAAATATATCTTTTATCTTTTTTATTTTATCTTAATGAAATAAATTAAATAATTATATATCATAAAAACTAGTTAAATTTGGAATTAAAAAAACTAATACAAATTAATAAAATTGTTAAAGTCCTACGATGAAACTTTTTGATCAAAAATTAAAAAAATATTATAAAAATAAATAAATGATCATAAAATTATATGAGTGCGAAGTTTATTTAATAGATATTCAGAAATGTGGTCTGCCGGATTTTAAGTCTTTTACTGATTTATTATGGTTTTATTATCCATTATATTTTCTTAGTTTTAAAAATGCTGTTACTATTGTGGTCCAGTATTCTCCTTTTGAACCTTATACAGAAAATGAAATTTCTTTAGTTCGAAAATTGTAATAACTTTTTCTCTCAAACAACCCAGACAAACTATCCCATCTTACATATTCCCTACAAATTGGGTGGCACTATTAATTATTTTTCTGTCGTTTATATTATCTTTTTTTTATTTGAAAAATCTTTTTATTTGTTTATTTGAACAAAATCTTTTTATTTGTTCTTAACTTATTATAATTTTTTTGGTGGGGTCCATCCCATGTTCCCATCTGCTTTTGGCACCAACCATTTCATATAAAGACTCTTCAAATATTTGTTTAAGTTAATAAATTGATAATAGAACCAATGTATCATTATATTTTTCTTTATTCGTAAGCAAAATGAGAGGAATGGTTCCAAGGATAAATCATTTTCTTCTAATTTGCCTTATACATAGGCACATATGCAATCATAGGATCATATTCAAGTCAAAGATATGGTCATATGATTGACACCCAATAAAGAAATATTAAATTAGTGGGGATCCAATGTTTCTGTATCGCCTTACAGCGATCCCATATAATGTATGTATAATTTGTATCATTATTCATAATACCATCAAAGATGCTCATTAAGCATCTTAGTTATTGAGTTAGCTCATAGACATCACATGCTTTACATATTTTCCTTCAAATGTATCACATGGGAAAGTAACACATACAGATTCTTCTCTTTTTGTTTTGAAGAGGAACACATACAGATTCTTTATTTACTAAAATAACAATTTGGCGAATCAGTAACCACTATGGATATGTATTATTAGCGTAATAAATCCATGATGTTATGTGTTTCCAAATGAATCCACCCACAGAGTGATGTACTGTAACTATCATAGACAATAATTTCATAAATATTTTTAATGTATTTCGAAATTCCAAAAACGTGAACAATCTTTAAACATGTCATCCCTGCTTGGCTTGGCCAGGAGAAGAAAAAGGAGAGAAAAAGAGCATGAGCATGTGGCCTACTGTGTTTCCTCTAGTGGATTAATTTTTTAAAAATATTTTATGAATAGAAAATATACATATATATTGAGGTGAGAAAACAAAGAATCTACAATAAATCAGTGCACATGGAGAGTCTATTCTATATAAGAGAGGTATTCAATTTATACCAGACAAGGATAATCTTTCGATTTTCCATCTGTTCGAACATGACTCGAGTTACAGCATATAAGTGAGCATATATAGTAAAAATAAAAAAGAATAATGTATTTGGCGAAATTATCTTTAAACTTTCCATACAGTATTTATTAGAGAAACGTGAAAGTTGGAACATAATGAGAATTTAAAAATTTGTAAGTGAGATTGTGCCAGTCTTCTCAATCACATGATTTGTGTTTGTGCTTTTGTGACTACTAAGTAACTTTTGCTTTGTCAGGTAAAGGATACTCAGCTAATCAGTAATATATTTTCAGCTCTATGTATAAATTATGAATGGACCTTCATAAAATAGACTAAACTAAAGAGCCTAAAACATTGTTGACAGATAATTAAATTAGTACTTCCATCTGCCATCATAATTAGACCTAATCATCATCACGCCAACCTATATGGTTAGGAAAAAACACTTTTCAAAGTATTTGGTCATAGCGTATAAATATCAAACAATATATAATCTGATATATATATATATATATATCTGGACCTAACATTCAAAGCTTCGCAAGGAAAGTTATAACTAGAATGAGCTCTAGACATTTTTTGCATCATTTAAACAAAAAGCCAATTGGTTTTGGATGGAGTCCACTCGTATACAAAAATCAATTAGCTCTAGACATTTTTTTGCATCATTTTAAACTAAAAACCAATTGGCTCTAGACATCGTATAACTGTAAGGTTCTTACTTCAAAAACATTAAGTTTTGGTAAAAACTTAAAACACATCTACAACATAACAACTGATGGAGGAACAAAATTTGTTGGCATAACAAAATTTTAGTGAAATCTTTTTGGCGGTCCATACAACCTACAATAATGAAATGTTTTAGGGGGCAAACTACTGTTTAATTTCTAAATAATATTTTTATGAGTTTAGAGTTCAGTTACATAAAGTTACAGTGATATTTTCCGGGGTGACATCTACTTCCTCCTCCGAACTTTCATATAAAATCATATTTACATAATGTTTATGCCTCATTTTATTTATCCACCGAGTAAGAGTTCTAAGCATGCTTATAAACAAAATAAAAATTTGAAACATATTTATACACAAGATAGTAGTTCGAAACCTATTTACCCACAATTCTAATTTAATGATTTATTATTTATAAACTAATACCAAACCAGATTAAAAAACAAATTAAGCGAACTAAAAATTGGGTCCAATCAAATTTCAATTAAACCTGATTGTAAACCAAGTTAAACATGATTCAACCAAAACACACACATTAAAAATCAAATTGTGAACCGACGGTGGTAATGTTATAGACGATGAGTGCTCCAACGGCGCCACAGTAATATGCGGAAGCAACCATGTAGAATTCTCAAGCTTTTAAACTGTTGTTCATGTTTGAAACGTTCAAAGATCAAACCTTTCAAGTATATTGACAAACAACTCAGCTCATCCTGTCAAGTATATCGGTTTGTTGCAATAAAACGATAAATTAAATTTTGTGGACAAATAGGCTTCTAACTTGTATCTTGTGTGTAAAGTGTTTCATAACTTTCATGTGATCGATAAATAAAACGAGGCATAAAGTTTGTGTAGATGTGGTAGTATATGAAAGTTTTGAGTAGGAAATAGAGCAAATGCCCCTTTATATATACGATGTTTAATCAGCTACATCATTGAACTCAATTTTTCACCAATTAAATATGTCAATATCTCTTGTTGTGTTGTTATATTTTACTACTAAAGATTACAATATCTCTTGTTTATTTTTCCCAAAAAAAAGATTACCATAATGCTAGAAGCCTAGAACCTTTATCACCAACATGAATCCGGTTTACTTTGCTCCAGCTAGGAACAACTATATATGTAAACATTATGATGTTATATAAAATAATTACAAGAATGAATGATATTATTACTGACTAAAAATAGAGGTAGAAGAAGACACATTGCAACAAATGGAGTCGTGAACTTTTTAGTTTAAATGTGATCAACCAACAGTCTGTGCCCTAATCGAGATTATAAATAATGTATTTGTATTCGTTACTTAAACTCATTACCGATACTTTTAAATCATTATTAATTTTTAATTGTTCAACAACATATGTTTCGGAACATATAGTATTAGAAAAAAGGAAATGATCCTTTTTAGATATGATCTTCTAGAGAAATAAAAAAAAAGAAAAATAAAATGTCTAGGAATGGTTTATCAATTGTGACAGAAAAAATACAATAGCAAATAGGCTATAACTTAAAGGTTTTAAACTTGACATAACTAAGCTATTATAACCAAATATGTTGGCTCTAAGCCAATTCTTACCTTGCTTGTGCTCTAGACCAGCAGTGTATTTGATTTTGATAGTAAAGTTAAGTTTTGTTACATAATTATAGAATTATGAAATGGATTTTTCTTCTAAATTCTTGTTTTTATCGTATAAAATATCACAAACTTTATTTTTTAAGTTGGAATCTATTTCTTCAAAGTATTTGATCGGATAAACTATAAGATACATGATCTGTTGGATTGGTTGTCCTACAAATATGTACAAAAGATGTCAAAAAATGATTGGTTGTGGGAAAAGAGTGAGGTCACAAACAGAAATTGAACAAGCAATTGCACTAGAAGTGTATGATCCTTAAACCACTTCTCTTCTTTCATTTGAAAAGAAAATCCGTTTAATATGTAAAATGTTATATATGAATATATCATATAAAAGTGTATGTAGTTGGAGACGCACATAAAAGCACTTTAATGGAGGTCTCTAGCTCTATGATTCTTAAAATACATATATGTATATGTATATATTAATATTAATATTTAATTATAATGTTATTAACTTTACAAGAAACTCAATCCAAAGTATATGTGCAGAGCTAAAACCTTCCATTAGGGTGTTCTAAGGGCATGTTTAATGCAGGTCTTTTAAGTTGGATCCCTTAGCGTACGGTCCTTTAATTTTTAACTAAAAACGCTAAAGAACGTCCCTTAAATCCCTTATTTAAGGGACGTCCCTTAACGTTTTTAGTTAAAAGTTAAGGGACCGTATGCTAAGGGACTTAACTTAAGAGATCTGCATTAAACATGCCCTAAAGATGTAGAGCATATGACATTGGAAAATGGGGAAGCATGGTTTGTAGCTGTAGATCGATGAAATTATGAAAGTGAGATATACAAATAAAACATCAAAAACAAAAGTGGGTCACTTAGAAAAGATCCCGACGTAGAGAGCATAATATTAGACGTCTCTTCTTTGTTGGGCACCAACCCCAGTTCCGCACACCTCTTTGTCGTTCTTTCCATTTCCTTATTTCGTACTCACCATGTCACAACTCATTATATATATATATATATATATATATATATATAGTATCGGTTCTGAGGTACAATAGACCAGAAACAATTTTTAAAAAATTGGCCACTTATATAAATTTTGTAGACAAAAAAATTCTAAAAAGGCTGATTTATGCAAATTTTTTTTGAGGACTGGAAACTGGTGCTTGTAATGCTTTCTTTCAGGGCCGTAATATATATATACATATATATATATATCAACTTTATGATATAGTATACATAGGTATATTGATGTTTGTAAGCTTGAATTTGTTTATCGGCTGACACGTTTTATTACTTACGAGTTTCCTTAATTTTTGCTACCCAAAACAAGAATTATGCTCGGAGAAATTTATGTCAACTTTTAGATAAGTTTTGGAACGTCTCTATAATTTTGTAATGGCTGAAAAATGTAAGTTCGGCTTTCGGTTGATCCACCTCCAGCTCCATACATCATTTCAAATTTATATATGCAATTTAAATAGAAATAAATGACCAGTGAGCACATACATGTCGAAGAGTTTGAGTGGAACAACGAAATATAAGGACAATTTGAATAAGAAGGCACCAACTCTTATGGACCTACTTACTTTGCATCAATGCTTCCACCTTTCAACTCTCAACTCGTGTTGATTTAGAGAGTATATTGCGTCACTCCACACCACAATTTTTGGGTCTAAATTCCACACCACATTTCACTTAGGGTTACCTTTTTATTAGTAATACAAATGAGTGTTTTCTATCCAAGTATGATATAATCAATTGAGTAATGATAATTAAATAAACTTGTAATTTCGTCAATCAAAGGAATTTTAATCTGACAAATTTAATGTATTAGTAAACTTTAGTATTAGCACAAAAAAAACTGAGTATTAGCGACTATCCTTGAACTTTTTTATCAGCAAAGATAATATATATATATATATAGAGAGAGAGAAATATTCTCGTATATCACTAGAGAATATTATACTATAAATATAGCACACAATGATCAAAATATATTTTATTAAAAAGGTAAAAAACATTTATACCTTTAAATCTAACCAATCTAGATTTAGCGTTTAGATTTAACTAATAAAAAAATTTAAGGGTGGGGTTTCAGATTTTTTTAAATATATATAATTAAGATTAAAAAATATTTTTAAAAATGAATTTTTGGATTTCAAAATACAATCTAAGTTTCAAAAAGAACAAAAAAATTCAAATTGAATAAAGTCTGTTTCGAAAATAATATTATTTATTAGGTATTTATTTTATTTTTATATACAAAGTTATGAAATCTCTTTCGGTCATTTTTCTTTTTATGTGTTCTTTTAATCAAAAAGATTTTTTTAGGGTTTTTGAAAGATTTGTCGATATATATATGTATCTAAATGTGTGTTTGTTTGAAAATAAAAGAGAGAAAAACATTACTCTTAAATGTATTATTCGACGCTAGCTAAGAATTGAGCAGGGACCATTTCTTATTTACTGTTATAACAAAGAATATTCATTTTATTTTACTCCTCCTCAACTACATACATATAAGCTTTTTAAAATTTATATACATGACAACGACAAAACTTAGATGACGATACATTAATATACATGGAAATGGATGTGGAGTCCACGAATTTGCTAACACCTACCGATAAACTTAAAATTCTCCCAATTCTTTTTGTCGAGATTGAATGAATACATATTTTATTGCACACAGAGGCAAATTTTTACTTACGTGATCAGTCTCTTAGGTTGTGGAGTTTCGCGTGATATATCGAGTTAGCATTTACTCTTCGTTTTCAAAATGATTTGAACCTAAACGCAAGTGTCAAGGGTTGATAACAATAGTATTAAAATAACATGTCAACATTATAGTGTCCAGTAAAAAGAAGACACTGTCGTTGTCTTCCCCAATTTGGTTATCCTAATTTAAGGGCAAGAGCCAAGAGTTGATATGAAGGTATGACTCAACGTTCGTATCGTTATCTTCTCTCGTCTAATTTCAAACCATTGACTTGTATGTTACGTAGCAAAAAAAACTTCCAAAATAAAACCCGTAATTAAAGTAAAAAGAAAATCACATTTTAAACTTTATATCTAAAATATTTTAAATTTTACATTATCATTTCTAATTCTCAAAATAACTATTTTAACTCATCAAACTTTGAATTTCAATTTCAAACCGGACGAGTTGGTTCAGTGGTTGTCTTGAGGAAGCCAAAGGTTCCAATACGGGCACCCTGGGTTCGACTCCCGGTCACCACATAATTTACCTGCGGATGTGATGTGGCGCTCCAGACCACTAGCGTAACCAGGGGCCCTTAAGTGGAGGCTTAAAAATCCTGTAATGACCGTGAGCTTAGGTCCGGTGGGCTAGTCGATCACGCTTAGTGGTCGGATACTGGGTTATCAAAAAAAAAACTTTGAATTTCAGTTCTTGTTCAAAAATTGTTAATTAAAATAACGTGACAAATAGCCATGATGCAAAATACACACACGAAATGCAATTCAATAGAGGCGTTAGACCTCTAGAAACAGAAAAAAGATCCTTGAGTTTCAATCTCAAGTCTCAGTCTTCCCCGTTAAAAAAAAAAAAGAGAATCATCGCATAGGTGATCCATCCAAACAGTACACGATCTGAGAATTTGTGTGCATTAAAATTATTAAGAACATTCGTAAAAAAAATTATAATTTGGATGCATATTCTTATATAAAAAGTGTCTAAATTTTTACTTTAATGGGGTTGGCCCAGATCTAACCCAGCATTCAAACAGAACCAGCTTTGAAGAAAAGCCGCTGAAGCATGTGCAC
>CAJHQP010005371.1:0-46607 GCA_905132765.1 Moricandia arvensis
TGGGACAGATTCTGTAGTAACCCGCCCGAAGGGATAAATGGTCGAGATCGACAAAGTTGGAATTTGGAGCCAAGCTTTTTGGGAATCAAATTTTATGAAGAATGTTGAGTTTTGGTCATATAAAACTTAACATGGTTCAGAGAAAATGGAAGAGTTGTCGAGCATCAACCTGGCTCGAGTCGCGGGCGATAAAGATCCATCGGGAAAGTTTGAAGTACGAGATGGTCGAAGAATGGATCGTGAGTGAACCATGAGTCAAAATAAGCTGCTCTACCATGTTAGACAATGTCTTAGATTGATCAATCGGAAGTTTTGGAAGCATCACATTTTTGAAGCACGACGTTTTAGAAGCTCGACGTTTTAGAAGCACGACGTTTCCAAAGCATGACGTTTTTGGAAAATTCCCGTATCAGTAAAGTATTATTTTGAACATCAGAATAAGGACGGGATTTAAGCAGGACGGAACTAAGCAGGACGAGAAGTAAGCAGGACGGGAAGTAAGCAGGACGGGAAGTAAGCAGAACGGGAAGTAAGTACGACGGGGTCGAAGAACGACGGAAAAACCCGAAATCGGGTAAAACCCTAATTTCGGTATTATGGAAATTTTGGAGAAGCCGTAGGCTCGGAAGATATTTTTCATCAAGGTTCAGATTCCTTTGGAATTTCTTAAAAATATTCAGCGCATCAGAAGTGGAGCAGAAAAATATTTGAGATTGATCGCGGGTCAAAAATATACCGGAAGGACCGAAATCGCGTAAATGAACCAAGGAGCTTGAGGTGGCTGGTTGCATGAGGCCAGGACGTGGTGGCAACCATCCAATCAGCTGAGTATCTTCAAAAGCACGAGGTGTCGCCGTGCATGAAGCCTGAAATGTACCTTGACATGTCGTAGCAGGAGGTGTCGTCGTGCATGGAACCGAAGCATGCGGCCAGCCATGTGGAACTGGTGTGGCGCCCTGCATGAGTTTCAGTCATGCAGACTGACATCTGGGAGGAATGGTGGCGCCCTGCATGAGTCTTGAGCATGTTGAGAGACATGTGGAGCACGAGGTGCCGCCGCACATGCGTCCGGAGCCATGCGGAGCGACACACGAGCTGCCACAAACCTGAATCTGATTGGTTGCTGCTCCCTATAAATAACCCACGACCCCAGCTCATTTCATTCATCCAGACCTGTCCAAAGAAATTTAAAAACGTTGGTAGAGAGAGATTGAGCAAGAAAATGGTCGAGAACAAGAGATTTAGAGATTTTGGGAGACTAGAGAGAGAGACTAAGAGTTTGTGAAGGGGAAAGGGGAAAACCCCTATTCTGCTTATCTATTACACTCGCCAATGCTCTCTTTAAATAGAGAATTGAGGATACATTAGGGTTTACAAGGGATTCAAACAAGAGAGAAAGCAGTCAAACATAATTCAAAATACATGGCCAGAAATGCTTGGACAGGCTGTCACTTGCTGGCTAAAGGGAGAAGAGTATGGCTGGAAATAAGCAACCACGCCTCATGTATCTGTCCATAGACCAGTCCACATTCAGCTCTTCCTTTCCAGCCTGGATGAGGCTCTTCCTTATCCACAAAAGGTAAGCAAAAAAGGGTATCTCGCCTGATCCCTTTTAGATGCCATCCAAATACCTTCTTCTTCTTCTCTTCTTCCTTTCTTCTTCATTTCTTCCTTCTAGGGTTCTTCTTGCCTTGTGCATCAAGCTTCTTCATGGATGTGTACGGATTAGATCTGGCCGTACACATTTCGCCCTATTTTTGCACAGACCCAACTTATGCTCTAAAGGGTGAAAAGTGAACTTTTGGGTCTCGCCCGTCCGTCCAGGCCGTACAGTCCGTACGACCGTACAGTATGGACCGCCCTAACTTTGCACATCGTCCAATCAACTCCAAACTTCACCCAAGCCTTCTTCCTTCCTTGTAAACCCTTCCTGAACCTCTTTCTACTTCAGCATTGCCTCCTGGAGCTTCCTTAGTTCATGACAGAACTTCCACAATGGTTTAGCCCTATCTTTGCTCATAACCTTTAGTGATCAGATTATCACTTCAGGTTTAACACTCCCCCTCAAGCTTGACTCTAAAGATCCTGAGTCAAGCTTGGAACCCTGAAGTCACTCCTCATTAAAAACCTTATCAAAGAAAACCCTACTTAGGGATAAAACCTTGATAAGGAAAAGAGTAAGCTCCTTCAAGGCCTTGGGATTGTCCCTTGAGTTCTTTGTGTCTAAACCAGTGTGGTGGACACAAAGAACTCTGGATCATGGCCTAACTGGTGCAGCAATGATCTACATCTCTTGCGCACTCATCATACTTCTCTTGGCCTCTTCTTAGACCCGATTTAGGTCTCCCCCTCTCAACTGACTTCACTGCCATCTTAGAGAAGCTAGGAAATGCCTTGATAGTCTTCAGTGAGGCTCAAGCCATGGTACTCTTCAACTCAGACTGATCTTGGTCTCTCCCCCTTTCACCTATCCTCCTGATAGGTTCAAGTGCTCAGACACACCAGATCATCCTTGAAAGAGTAACCATTACCTGATACATCATTCCACAAGTGTATCAGTCGTCAATAGATAAACCTATCCTGAATGTATATAAAGATAAGTTCAGGTTTTACTCCCATGTCTAAATGATGAGGAGTGGCTGCTCTTCACACGCCACTTGAATTCCTCACTTTTTGAACTCCTCTCGGATCACTGAAGCTCTTCAACACACACGCCTTCCCTTCTTGGCTTGCTTCTCATAGTAATTAGTTTTATGTTCAATGTTTTGTCTAGCCTTCTCATGGATTTGCTGGACCATCTCAGCATTCTTCTTACCGTCCAAACTAACCCTTTCACACTCAGGTAATGGCATTAGATCCAAAGGAGAGGTGGGATTGAACCCATAAACAATTTCAAAAGGAGAGTACTTAGAAGCAAAATGCATGGCATGATTGTATGCAAATTCACAATGTGGTAAGTAGTCTTCCCAAGTTTTCAAGTTCTTTCTGATGAATGCACGCAGGAGTGTTCCTAGAGTTCTATTAACTACCTCAGTTTGTCCATCAGTTTGTGGATGACATGTAGTAGAAAACAACAACTTAGTGCCTAGCATAGACCAAAGAGTCTTCCAAAAGTAACTAAGAAACTTAGTATCCCTATCAGAAACTATAGTCCTAGGCATGCCATGTAAACGAACAACCTCTTTAAAGAACAAGTTAGCAACATGCAATGCATCATCAGTCTTATGACAAACTATGAAATGTGCCATTTTAGAGAACCTATCAACAACAACAAATATGGAGTCCTTTCCTGATGGACCCCTTAGGACGAGATCCTTTTGTCCCTGATACTTTTGAAGGTTGATTTGATGGTTTGAAGGATAGATGATAATGGATCTGATGGATAGAAGTCGAAATGGTTGATGAACTTCAGTGAGGATCTGTGGATTGATCAACACTTGTGTAGATGTGTCCTTGATCAAGAGAATGAACTCTGTTTGTGATCAAAGACAAGTTTTGCATTCAGAGAATGAACTCTTTAGCGATCGATGTTCAAAGATGAACAAAGGATTCACAGTTTCAGAAGTAGTTTATTGATAAAAAATGTGAATGAATATTATTCTGGTCGTGCATCCCCTTATATAGGACTTACAAGTTGTGGAAATGAAAAGACAAAGTGTAGAAAATAAGAAATTTAGAAACTAGGAATGTAGACTTGATTTTGGACCAGAAACGTTTTTTGTTGAATGACTCTTGGCATGACCACGACCTAGAATTCTTGCTGACTCTCTCTTGGTATTCTTTGTGAGAATTGGCTTGAAATGGACTGAACAAAGGCTGGTCGAATTTGGCATGAAACAGACCCACAGTGAATTTGTTATGACTTTCCTCTTGGGCTGAAAACTTCTCTTTGGGCCCATTGATCCAAAACGTGGTCATAAGCTTTCTTGGACATCTTGGCATGTAATAATGATTTTTGCTTCATAGAAGAATGCATTGGTTCACCAAGGAGGAACAATAACTTCATTAGATCATCAGGTGGCCTCCATGAACCGATATGACTGAGAAAGTGAATTCTTTGAACATCTTTTGTAACCCCACGAACTGGACTGGTTTTGGCTTGACTAGAATACTCCTCATGGTCAGTTGATGGAGTGAGATAGTCTCTAAACTCCCATTTGAGATCTGATTGGTCTTTCTCCATCACAAGCTTCTTCATGGTCCAACTCAAGTAGTTTTCATTAATTGCACAGCTAGGTAGGGTTACATCATCCCCTCCTCCTTTGAAAGGATATGTCCTCAAATCCAAGTCTCCTACATCAAAAGGAAACAAGTAAGACACTAAAAAACGAACAAGTAGATATGCATGAAAGCAAGATCAAAGTAAGGTTTTGGACAGAAACTTCCTTGGAGTTTTGAAGCTATTTTCCTCAAGTGCTTCCATCTGCAAATCTCAGGATGATAAGCATAGTCTCTGCTCTCATTCCTTACATTCCTTTGAGTCTTAATCTCTTGATCCTGGACACTCAAAACAGAGACTAGATATCTAGAACTGTTAGTGCAAGACATGCCCTTGTTTAGATCAATATCCAAACTTTCTTTCCCTAGATCATGCAGCAAATGTTTCAGACCTTGATGATGCATATCAAAGTAAGTGTTGTACACCAGAATGGTATCAAGGCACGAGGTACCATAGAACATCTTCAAAACGTGCCTAACTTGTTCAGATTCAGAATACAAAAGTTTAAGTTCAAGATCAGATTCAGAACCAGTTAGTACATGTATCAAAAGTTTAGCATGACTTTCAAAGAATGTGTTGTACACTAATATATCAAAAAAGCTCAAAACAACATCATTATGAAAGCATGATCGTAAGACAAACCAATATTTTTCAGTTTCAGAACATAGACTAGCAGGTTTCAAAACAGAATCAGAAACAAACTCGGTTTCAGCCCTAAGTAATTTCGGTTCTGCAACTTCTTAGGTTCGTTCAGGGCATAAGCAGATGCAAATAAATCATCAGAGACCAGTTTACGCCTAGAAAAATTCAGATCAAAGCCATTATCTCTAAAGCAAGCAAATGAATCACAAGGTTTTCTGAAACAGAAATCAAGTTGTTGCAAAACAAGCTTCAGTGACTATTCATGATGATAAAGGCTTTTTCTATGTTCCATAAACTGATCAAAACTCAAAACAAGGCTAGAACTGGACACGTTACCACATTGAAAACGATTTTGATCAGAGAGTTTATCAGGTTCAAGTTTCTTAAAAGAATGAATCATGTTATCAAAAACAGAGTTTGAAACACAAAATTCTCTCACATTTTCCAGACCAAATCGTTTCACATCACCAGAAGAGACCATAACAAACAAATCAGGCACATAATTAACCATAACAAGATCCTTACAGTGCCCTTGAGATTCCAGAGAGAATGACTTATCATCAGTTTCTGCTTCAGTGTTGTTTGGCTTCACCAACACTTCTCCTTTTGTTAGAGTCTTTTGTTCTGTTTCTGGTGAGTGTTCTTCTAATACCTGAGATACTGTAACAAGGCTACTCGGTCTCCAGTTCAAAAAAAGTTAGTTCTTCACAGGTTTTATTGATAACAAGTTCAGATTGAGGAGAGAAAAGAGAACACGCAGGTTCTATCTCAGGTTCTATCTCAGGTTCTTTACTCACCTTAGATGGCTTTGTTTTCAGCTCTTGGATAGCCTGCTCTTTCTTGCTACAACTCCTTGGACCATCAAACTTTGAGGAAAGACGTGAGGTTGGTATCCTCTGCTGGTCTGTTTCAACATCTTGAAGTACTAGTTGTGCAATTCTTTTGAAATCATCTTGAAACTGTTGGCTGTCCAAATAATTAAGTGCTGCTTGTTGTTTCTGAGACTTCTTTATGGGATCACAACCATAGAAAGCTCATGTCTCTTCTATGGCATGTCTAGGATGTTCTCTGCTCCTCCTAGTTAGTTCCACTTGCCTCACTGGTCGTGCCTTTTCCTGCACAGAATCAGAATAGTTGAAATCCGAATTTTCTTTTCTTATCAAATTCTGTCTTTTTCCAGCAAACTCTTTGTGGAAGAACTAAATTGATCATGATGTGTGCTCCTCCTGTTAAGCCTTTCAAGTGATCTCCTAGATTGTATCCTTTCCTGCTCATAACCAGAATCATCAATAGCATAAGAATCTCTTTTTCTCATAGATTTTTCCCTTCTCTCCAAGGCTGCTTTTGTTGCAGAGTTGAACTGGTTATAATCTAATTCCTTTTCAGGACGTCTCCTTCTGCCATTGCTTCCTCCAGACATGGCTTCCTGTGTAGAAACTCAACAAGAAAAATTAGCACAATAACGGATAGCTGAAGCCTTACTTCTCTCAGTGTTTCTCTCAAGTGTTTTCTATGAGTTTTCTCTGTGAATCCAGTAGCTCAGCAACAAACAAAGATCAAGCCTTAAGAGAACAAACCTCAATCCCAAAACAGAAGAAAGAGATAGACAGATTGCAAGAGGCTTTACCACCAGGGCTGGATTTCTCCTCAGCCAGGCTGGATTTCTCCTCAGCCAAGTTGGATTTCTCCTCAGCCAGGCTGGATTTTTCCTCAGCCAAGTTGAATTTCTCTTCGACTTTTCTATGGTTTTTTTTATTTTGATTTTTGTTTTTTTTTTCTTTTTTTTTTTGATAATCTTGTTGGCCCTCTTGCAGATACAACAGATAGACATAAAAGAGTGTTTGATAAAGAGAACAAAGATCAAATGATCAAAAACCCCAAAAACAGAAAGAATATGAAAAGTCAGAATCAAACCAGAGATCAAGAGCCTTCAAATCTGCTTTGATACCACTTAATGGACCCCTTAGGACGAGATCCTTTGTCCCTGATTCATTTGAAGGAAGATCTGATGGTTTAGATGATGGATGATGATGGATCTGATGGATAGAAGTCGAAATGGTTGATGAACTTCAGTGAGGATCTGTG
Organism: Moricandia arvensis; assembly: GCA_905132765.1. Classification (NCBI taxonomy): domain Eukaryota; kingdom Viridiplantae; phylum Streptophyta; class Magnoliopsida; order Brassicales; family Brassicaceae; genus Moricandia; species Moricandia arvensis. Next base: position 6,947 of record CAJHQP010005371.1, read on the forward strand.
GATTGATCAACACTTGTGTAGATGTGTCCTTGATCAAGAGAATGAACTCTGTTTGTGATCAAAGACAAGTTTTGCATTCAGAGAATGAACTCTTTAGCAATTGATGTTCAAAGATGAAAAAAGGATTCACAGTTTCAGAAGTAGTTTTTTGATAAAAAAGGGTGAATGGAATATTATTCTGGTCGTGCATCCCCTTATATAGGACTTACAAGTTGTGGAAATGAAAAGACAAAGTGTAGAAAATAAGAAATTTAGAAACTGGGAATGTAGACTTGATTTTGGACCAGAATAAGGTTTTTTGTTGAATGACTCTTGGCATGCCCACGACCTAGAATTCTTTCTCACTCTCTCTTGGTATTCTTTGTGAGAATGGGCTTGAAATGGACTGAACAAAGGCTGGTCAAATTTGGCATGAAACAGGCCCAAAGTGAATTTGTTATGACTTTCTTCTTGGGCTGAAAACTTCTCTTTGGGCCCATTGATCCAAAACGTGGTCATAAGCTTTCTTGGACATCTTGGCATGTAATACTGATTTTGGATTCATAGAAGAATGCATTGGTTCACCAAGGAGGAACAAGAACTTCATTAGATCATCAGGTGGCCTCCATGAACCGATATGACTGAGAAAGTGAATTCTTTGATCATCTCTTATAACCCCACGAACTGGACTGGTTTTGGCTTGACTAGAATACTCCTCATGGTCAGTTGATGGAGTGAGATAGTCTCTAAACTCCCATTTGAGCTCTGATTGGTCTTTGTCCATCACAAGCTTCTTCATGGTCCAACTCAAGTAGTTTTCATTCATTTCACAACTAGGTAGGGTTACATCATTTCCGGTTCTAGTCCTAGGCAATCCAACAATGAAATCCATGGATATGTCATTCCAAGGATGGTGTGGAATTGGTAAAGGAGTGTACAAACCCTGAGTTTGGACTTGGGACTTGGCATGCTTGCAAGTAGTACACCTTCCACAGATTCTCTCAACATCTCTTTTCATGTGTGGCCAATAAAAATGATCCCGCAAAACTTTAAGAGTTTGGCAATCCCAAAATGTTCCATTAGACTGACCCCATGGGATTTCCTAACAAATAGATCTCGTAGAGAACAATTAGGCACACACAATCTGTTATCATAGAACAAGAATCCATCTTGCCTAAAGTAATGCCCTGCAGCAAATTTCTCACAAGACACATAAGCTTCTTTAAAATCAAGGTTAGTCTCATACATGTCTTTAATCAAGACTGGTTAACAGAACATACCTCCGAGATAGTGCATCAGCAACTATGTTTCCTTACCTCGTTTGTATTTGATCACGTATTGAAATGTCTCAATGAACTCAACCCATCTTACGTGTCTCTTACTAAGCTTACTCTGCCCTTTGCAATACTTTATGTTGGAATTCATGAGTGTTTGTCTCATGTAAGGAGTGATTCATTCAACTTGTGAATGAATCCCCTTCAACCATACACACGAACTCACCATTCAAGATCAGAGACAACCAACTTGTGGTTGAATCCTCATACACAGCTTACTATATAACCAAGAATCCTAGAGAATAAACTGGTTATATGAGAGACTTTAGCACCATTGCAGCTCCATTGACAGAAGTGATCAAGAAGGATGTAGGATTCAAGTGGGGAGAAGCACAAGAAGCCACATTCCAAAACCTTAAAGAGAAGCTTACTCAATCACCTCTCTTAATGCTTCCTGACTTTACTAAAACATTTGAGATTAAATGTGATGCCTCAGGGACTGGAATTGGTGTTGTGTTGATGCAGGATAGGAAACCCATCGCCTACTTCAGTGAGAAGCTTGGAGGAGCCACTCTCAACTATGCAACCTATGACAAAGAACTATATGGCTTGGTGAGGGCCTTGCAAACATGGCAGCATTACTTGTGGCCCAAGGAGTTTGTCATCCACACTGATCATGAGTCCCTAAAGTATCTAAAAGGGCAGACTAAGCTTAGTAAGAGACACGCAAGATGGGTTGAGTTCATTGAGACATTCCCGTACGTGATCAAATATAAACAAGGTAAGGAGAACATAGTTCCTGATGCACTATCTCGGAGGTATGTTCTCTTGACCACTCTTGATGCTAAGCTACTAGGTTTTGGGAAGATTAAAGATATGTATGATACTAACCTTGATTTCAAAGAAGCTTATGTGTCTTGTGAGAAGTTTGCTGCAGGACACTACTTTAGACAAGATGGGTTCTTGTTTTATGATAACAAAATTGTGTGTGCCTAATTTTTCTCTACGAGATCTCTTTGTTAGGGAATCCCATGGGGGCAGTCTAATGGGACATTTTGGGATTGCCAAGACCCTTAAAGTTTTGCAGGATCATTTTATTGGCCACACATGAAGAGAGATGTGGAGAGAATCTGTGGAAGGTGTGCTATTTGCAAGCATGCTAAGTCCCAAGTCCAATCCCAGGGTTTGTACACTCCTTTACCAATTCCACACCATCCTTGGAATGATATATCCATGGATTTCATTGTTGGATTGCCTAGGACTAGAACCGGAAAGGACTCCATATTTGTAGTTGTTGATAGGTTCTCTAAGATGGCACATTTCATAGCATGTCATAAGACTGATGATGCATTGCATATTGCTAACTTGTTCTTTAAAGAGGTTGTTCGTTTACATGGCATGCCTAGGACTATAGTTTCTGATAGGGATACTAAGTTTCTTAGTTACTTTTGGAAGACTCTTTGGTCTAAGCTAGGCACTAAGTTGTTGTTTTCTACTACATGTCATCCACAAACTGATGGACAAACTGAGGTAGTTAATAGAACTCTAGGAACACTCCTGCGTGCATTCATCAGAAAGAACTTGAAAACTTGGGAAGACTACTTACCACATTGTGAATTTGCATACAATCATGCCATGCATTCTGCCTCTAAGTACTCTCCTTTTGAAATTGTTTATGGGTTCAATCCCACCTCTCTTTTGGATCTAATGCCTTTACCTGAGTGTGAAAGGGTTAGTTTGGACGGTAAGAAGAAAGCTGAGATGGTCCAACAAATCCATGAGAAGGCTAGACAAAACATTGAACAGAAAACTAAGTTCTATGAGAAGCAAGCCAACAAGGGAAGGCGTGTGAAGCTCTTTGAAGTCGGTGACCAAGTTTGGCTTCACCTGAGGAAGGATAGGTTTCCCAACGAGAGGAAGTCCAAGCTAATGCCAAGGGTTGATGGACCCTTCGAGATCATCCACAAGATCAATGACAATGCCTATAAACTTGATCTCCAAGGTAAGTATGATGTATCAAATAGCTTCAATGTTACTGACTTGGTCCCTTTTGTTGTTGATGAACCAGATTTGAGTACAAATCCTTTTCAAGAGGGAGGGGATGATGTGATCATGGACCAGATTACTAAGGAGAGGAAAGAGGGCTTAGACGAGCCACATGATGCCACAATGCACCAGCAGCCTGGTGATGATGCTTTGACCATTCCAGAAGGTCCCATGACCCGTTCCAGAGCCAAGAAACTTAAGGAGACTGTTGTAGGATTACTCACTTCACATCCACAACAAGAAGAAAGTCTTGGACAAGGTTTGATCCGAGATATCTTGATCACCATTCAAGCTATCTCTACATCAAGCTGAGTTAGTGTTTAGGCAAGACATTTGGTGTGTGCTCTTTTCCTTGCTTTTGGTTTTGTCCCTCGAGGTTTTCCGGAGGAAGGTTTTTAACGAGGTCACGACTTGTCTTACAAATCACCTAGGCCCTATCTCGTCCCAAGACTACCAGAAGTTCATTTATCTTTAGCTTATGTTATATTTTAAACTATAGTTTTCCATTTTATGTTTTCGAAACCCTAGAGAGTTTGTTCTCTGTTTCTTTTATTTAAGGGTTTCCACAAACCCTATTGTACTCAAGCAATCGAATATTATCAAGTCTTATTTCTCTCTTGACGGCTCTCTCTCTCTAGAAGTTTGTCGAGTGTCTCTCTGGTGTGTCATATCCAGAGCCTTAAGGGTGTTTAACTTGGTGTGTTATATCCGAGCTAATCATCTAGGAGTATCAAGAGTTTTATCATCCCTCTTGTGTCACCATTCAATCCACAAACCTTGAAGAGCTTGAGTCCCTGATTCGTTCTTGCAAGGATCTATCCTCCCAGCAACCAAAGAAGCATCCTAGGGTCGTGTCAAAGAGGCTTTAGAATCAGTAATCTAGAGTTTAAGAAGTAGATAAAGAAGAGTTTAGAGTGAGTTTTACAAGTATTAGGCTGCCTTAAGAGATATAGAGTTGAGGCATCCTCTAAACCATAATGCTTAACTCCTTATATTGTGAATATTGTTTAGACACAAGAAAGAGAGAGAGACACACGAATTTAGAGAGATAAACTTGTATTGATTCAGGTTAAATGTTACAAGTGCTGGAGAAGCCTTTAAATAGGCAATACACATGATTAAGCAATTAATAAAATATGAAAACATAAACAAATAATTCTGTAGGGACAGAGAAGAGGCCAAAGGGGATACAGCCAAGGTCTGGATCATCCAGGAAGAGTAGAAAGGGAGAGGAGGAGAGGCACATGCTTCCTTGGTGATAGTGACAGCTCTACACAACTCCTTATGCACCCATGTGACTTCTTTTTGCTTAATTCAAAGCAGATACTTTATTTTGAATTCAAACTGATTTCCTTGACTTCTTAGAGGTTCCCAACGTCCATATTAGTCTCCAAAACTTATTCCTTGCCTTGCAAGTCAGGTTAGGTCAAGTGGTAGCTGGTGGAGCAAGTCTGTACAAACAGAAACAAATTGGCTTCTCTAGATGAACTTATCCTTGGATCATCAACCAGCTTCTTCTTCTGGTCATCCCTTTATTTATTTCAATACTCCCCGTCAAGCTTGACCATAGGAGATCCTTGGGCAAGCTTGGAACTGATGTGATCGTGGACCAGCTTACCAAGAGGGTAAATAGATATTAGACGAGCCACATCATGCCACAATGCACCAGCAGCCTGGTGATGATGCTTTGACCATTCCAGAAGGTCCTATGACCTGTTCCAGAGCCAAGAAACTCAAGTAGACTGTTGTAGGATTACTCACTTCACATACACAACAAGAAGAAAGTCTTGGACAAGGTTTGATGGTCCGAGATATCTTGATCACCATTCAAGCTATCTCTACATCAAGTTGAGCTAGTGTTTAGGCAAGACATTTGGTGTGTGCTCTTTTCCTTGCTTTTGGTTTTGTCCCACGAGGTTTTCGGAGTAAGGTTTTTAACGAGGCCACGACTTGTCTTACAAATCACCTAGGCCCTATCTCGGCCCAAGACTACTAGAAGACTATCCCTTTTTCTTATGTTATTTTTAAAACTATAGTTTTATGTTATATTTCCGAAACCCTAAGAGCTTGTTCTTTGGTTTCTTTTATTTAAGGGTTTTCGCAAACCCTATTGTAAGCAAGCAGTCTTTTATCAAAAACCCAATTTCTCTCTCTCTCTCTAGTTGGCGAGTTGAGGTGTTTCTGGTGTGTAATATCCAGAGTCTAAGGGTGTCTAAGTTGGTGTGTCATATCCGATTTAGTGATCTAGGAGTATCAAGAGATCATCCATCCCTCTTGTGTCACCATTCAATCCTCAAACCTTGAAGAACTTGAGTATCTGATTAGTTCCTGCAAGGATATATCATCCCATCAACCAAAGAAGCATCCTAGGCGTGTGTCATGTGGTATCAGAGCAACTTTGGTTAGGGAAGTCTCGTTTTCTCTTTAAATCTTTTTGTTTCAGCCGCAATACTTCTTAATCATCTTGAACAAAAGTAGAACTAGGTTGTCTAAGGGCTGCTCGAGTTTGATTTGTGTTCAAGGCGAAATTTTGACACTTTCCTTTTTGGATTTAGGCGAAAGCCCTTGTTTATTTTGTTTAACCTAGCCGCATAAGGTCTTTTCTTGCCGAGCAAGTATTGTTTGGTGTTGAAATTTTTTTCCTTCTCGTGTGTTTCTTGGGTAGAAAGCTGATAAAATAGGGTTCCTTGATCTGATTTCTGTCCTTAGACTCTTCACATCTTTGATCAGAAAGTTTTCGATTTGCTGTAAACTGTTTCTGTTTTGTGCTAAACTGAATCAATCTGTTCTTGTTAATGTGAATCTGTTTAATTTCGATTTTTGCAAATCCAAGTCTGAAACTGAACCTGATTTTTCGTGATCTATTCTGTGCTATTTAGGGTTTTTATTGTTTCAGTCTGATTTGTATTTGGTTTGGTGTATTTCGATTTGAATCTGTTTCTGGTTTTGCAAATTGATTTCTTTGTTATCTCTGTTTGCTTCAAACTCTTTGATCTCTTTTGTTAGAACTACTTACTGGCTTAATCTTTCTCTTGTCTCAGGTACCATGGCAGGAGGTCAGAAAGGAGTCCTCACTAAGGATGAAAGGCTGTTACTTAAGGCTATGAATGTTCAGCTGCAGCAGAAGATGAAAGCCAGCCATTATAAATTTCGGCAGCAGTTTAGATAGGATCTCCAGGCAAGCTACTGGTCATAGTCTTGAGTCTAGAAGCAGTGAGAGGAGACTGAGACGTGGGCATGAAGGCAGAGGCAGTAGCAGAGACAAATTTGCTGATCAAAAGATAAAAATCCCTCCTTTCTATGGTGATGCTGATCCTGCTGCATATGTGGAGTGGGAAGAGAAGATGGAGTTGATTTTCAGTAGTCAACACTGTGCTGAAAAAAAGAAGGTTCAGATGGCTACTGCTGAGTTTTGTGATTATGCTTTGAGATGGTGGAATCACTTGATAAGGTCCAGAAGACTTGATGGAAAAGAACCAGTGGAAACTTGGCATAAGCTGAGGACTTTGATGCGAAGAGAGTATGTTCCAAGACAGTACCACAAGGAAGTACATCGAAAGCAGCCTGAGACAAAGCTACGTTCTTCAAACTCTCCTCAGAAACAACAAGACAGCAAGAACTCAAGTCCAGTTGGTTCATCAAGCAAAACGTCAACCTGTTCCATTGAAGATAGCACAAGGAAGGCAATTTCACAAGCGTTTAGGGATGTGGAGAAACCATTCAAACAGGCTAAGACTATACCTCCATCCTTAGAAATACATAATCAAGCGCCATTCACTGCTGTCTCAGAAATCAATGATGCAGAACCAGACTCAGCTGCACAATCAGATTTAACTGCACCAATTCAAGAAGCTCAAACAGAAACATCTATGGTAAAAGGAAAGTCTGGGACAGAACAAGGATGTTCTCTTTTCTTACCTCAACCTGAATTTAATTTCAGTACTTCTTGTGGTGAGCTAACTTTTCTTGAACCGGTGATGTTCTGCGTTTTACCACAGGCCAATTAACCTAAGTGCACGCTACCACAATCGAATGGTATATCGATGCAGCACTTTAGGATCGAATCCACAGAGAACTAGTGATCTATAACACTAAGAATACACAAAATTTCCTAATCTAAGCAAACAAGGGAAGATGGGTGATTTGTAACAAACTAAACTCCTAGAATTATGAACAATGTGATCTCAAATTCAAACAAGAAACAAGTGCAAGAATCAAACTTTAAATCAATAGCTAAGGATAGATCCATGGGCAAGATCATCGATATCGGGTGATCAAGATTCAATCTAGGATGCTCAAACAAAACAATCAACAAGTCTATAGGTCTAAATCTCGTTCAAATAGACTAATCCACTCCCGTGACAATAGCCCCTATGCTAATCATGAATTAGACATCAACTCCCGTTGGCCTTACCCAATCAAGCATGCATAAAACACAAGTCTACTAACCACTAAACATCTTGACAACAACTCCCGTTGGCCAAGCATGTATAGGACAATACTAGGTTGTTCAAGCATTTCATCGAACACCTTCCGGGCGTGAAACTACTTATGATCTAGATTAGATTTCCCAACCTTAACCTAGCATTAAATCACCTAATAAGCCATAGAACAAAGTTAATCAAGGAAGAATCATCCTAAACATTCACCTAATCACCCTAATCTACTTAACCCATGAATCTAAGAATGTTTACTCAATAAACTCCATGATAAACCTTAAATCTATGTGAGATTCAAGGTAATCATCTAAATGAGCAAGAGAAACAAGATATAAGGTGAAGAACTTCCTTAAATGATTCAAAAGATTCAAGCTTTTACAATGAAAACAAAGTCTTAGAGAGAAATGAGATATCTTAGGGTTTTTGGGGTCTAAATCTATTTGTAAGAAGGCAAAACTCGAGCTGGTTCGATCCCATAAACCAAAGTTCAACCGGAATAAACCGGTCAATAGTGACTTTTCTTCTGTGTAGCGGCCACTGCATCCCGCTACACCATCCAGATATGGAGCAGGGGATCGAGTTTCAAAGCCAGCGGCCAAGCAACGCCGCTACGTCGAGCCGCTACGACGCTTCACGCCACCAAGCTTCATCTCGTGCTTCGTCTTTGTGGTTTGATCTGAACCGTGCCTGAAACAACCATCACCGCCGCGAAGCCTCACGCCCTCAAGCTTCATCCGTGGCTTCATGTCTCCATCTCCTCCACGGGATCTCTCGTTCAAGTCTCTCGGCGTGCCAAGCTCCTCCATCGTGTCTGGGTCAAGCCCGTGCTCCTCCGCCGTCTGGAACCGCTGGCTCGAGCTTCGTCGTCATGTCACCGTCGAAGAAGAAAGCTTCGTGGATCTCCCATGGTGGACTTTGCTCATTTTGCATTACAGGTCTTTCCATTTTCGGCTAATTACCATTTGACCCCAAAACTTTCATATAATGCAATTTAACCCTTGATTTTCGCCTTAAACTTCCAATTGTGCAATCCAAACCCTGTCAAATGCAATTATGCATGCAAATGCAATATAAAGACCTAAATGCAACCTAAAATGATGATAATAAACTAAATTATGAATCTAAAACTTAACAAAATCAAGAGATATCAACTCCCCAAACTTGCTCTTTACTTGTCCACAAGTAAACTTTCAAGAACAAGATGAGGAAATATCTAAAAATGGGAGCTAGTGACTAAAAGAGACACTTTCTAGCCTTCAACATGATATCCTAAAAGAAACATAGCAATAGCATGAACAATCTTTTATATTACACTCTAGCTTCTCAAGGCCTATCTTAACTCTAATATCTCTACACAAGTTACTCACTCATCAATCAACAAGTCTCTTAACCAACTCTCACATTCATTAAACAATTGTCTTAAGTGTACTCTTGCAAATGGGCAATTGGTCCTAATCACTTGGCATGGTGAGAGAAAGGCTTGAAGCAATGGTGAAGTAAGAGGGTTTACAAGTTCTTTTATGGTGGTTTACTCTCAAGAACTAGTAGTTTGACATTATGCATAATATATCTAAGAAAGAGAACAACTCATGTATACAAAGTTTGATCCTCATTGTTCTACCCATTTCCTAGACACAAAACAATTACTACCATTGATTCCCAATGTCAAACACTCTTTCATTCACTCAAAGATCCCAAAATCTCTCACTTTTAGAACTCTTTGTTTCTTTTGTCTATTAGGGATTCACTATTTTTCTTAGCTTTAGCTCAACTCTTTTTTTTTTATACTCTTTGAGCTAAGATTTTCTTTTTCTTTGATCCCTAATATCTTATCTTTTCTTTAGAATTTTGAGTTCACTCTTTTCACTCACTTTTTTTTTCAACCTTTCAAGATCAAACACTTAATACTCCCTTCCCATCCTATTAGCTACACAATTGCGAGATCTCAAAGCTAGAAAGTAATGAAGATCAACCATTGTCGTTTCCAATACTCTCAACATTATGCACATATCAAACTTTCAGAAAAGACCTCACTCATCAAATTGACTAGGGCTTAAAGGAAAGGTAAGGGTAAGGGTGAGGTGAACCATCCAAAGTGAAGATGGCCACTTGAGTTGCCAAAGATTGGTAGAAAGGATTAAGACCAACTCAAGTGTGTGTGAGGTAACCATGATCAAGCACAACAAAAGCCCATAAGCAAGATAAATTACGTTCATTAACTCAAATAAGATTGGAGTTGGTTTAGAGAACAAGTCAATATCAAGCTCACAACAAGTTTCAAGTAGAGTTTTCAAGGCTCGAAGCATACAAGATTTTCAATAGATGTTTAAGCTACTTGATATGTTTAGCTAGGGTATCAAGATGAGTTCTAGACATGCGCTCTTTGCAAGGAAAATAAAACACAGCTCCCTATGCATATGGATGCAACCTAAATGCTTCTAGACTCAATCCTAAAGGTGCAAATGATGCAACTAGATGCTTGTTTTTGTTGTTTTCAAAAATTTTCAAATTTTTAGTTTTTTTTTATGCAAATAAGTTTGATGCTTATAAAACTTAACAATATAAAGTCGTTGTAGTATAGTGGTAAGTATTCCCGCCTGTCACGCAGGTGACCCGGGTTCGATCCCCGGCAACGGCGCCAAATTAATGTTCTGCGTTTTACCACAGGCCAATTAACCTAAGTGCACGCTACCACAATCGAATGGTATATCGATGCAGCACTTTAGGATCGAATCCACAGAGAACTAGTGATCTATAACACTAAGAATACACAAAATTTCCTAATCTAGGCAAACAGGGAAGATGGGTGATTTGTAACAAACTAAACTCCTAGAATTAATGAACAATGTGATCTCAAATTCAAACAAGAAACAAGTGCAAGAATCAAACTTTAAATTAATAGCTAAGGATAGATCCATGGGCAAGATCATCGATATCGGGTGATCAAGATTCAATCTAGGATGCTCAAACAAAACAATCAACAAGTCTATAGGTCTAAATCTCGTTCAAATAGACTAATCCACTCCCGTGACAATAGCCCCTATGCTAATCATGAATTAGACATCAACTCCCGTTGGCCTTACCCAATCAAGCATGCATAAAACACAAGTCTACTAACCACTAAACATCTTGACAACAACTCCCGTTGGCCAAGCATGTATAGGACAATACTAGGTTGTTCAAGCATTTCATCGAACACCTTCCGGGCGTGAAACTACTTATGATCTAGATTAGATTTCCCAACCTTAACCTAGCATTAAAATCACCTAACTTATGAATCTAAAACTTAACAAAATCAAGAGATATCAACTCCCCCAAACTTGCTCTTTACTTGTCCACAAGTAAACTTTCAAGAACAAGATGAGGAAATATCTAAAAATGGGAGCTAGTGACTAAAAGAGACACTTTCTAGCCTTCAACATGATATCCTAAAAGAAACATAGCAAATAGCATGAACAATCTTTTATATTACACTCTATCTTCTCAAGGCCTATCTTAACTCTAATATCTCTACACAAGTTACTCACTCATCAATCAACAAGTCTCTTAACCAACTCTCACATTCATTAAACAATTGTCTTAAGTGTACTCTTGCAAATGGGCAATTGGTCCTAATCACTTGGCATGGTGAGAGAAAGGCTTGAAGCAATGGTGAAGTAAGAGGGTTTACAAGTTCTTTTATGGTGGTTTACTCTCAAGAACTAGTAGTTTGACATTATGCATAATATATCTAAGAAAGAGAACAACTCATGTATACAAAGTTTGATCCTCATTGTTCTACCCATTTCCTAGACACAAAACAATTACTACCATTGATTCCCAATGTCAAACACTCTTTCATTCACTCAAAGATCCCAAAATCTCTCACTTTTAGAACTCTTTGTTTCTTTTGTCTATTAGGGATTCACTATTTTTCTTAGCTTTAGCTCAACTCTTTTTTTTTTATACTCTTTGAGCTAAGATTTTCTTTTTCTTTGATCCCTAATATCTTATCTTTTCTTTAGAATTTTGAGTTCACTCTTTTCACTCACTTTTTTTTTCAACCTTTCAAGATCAAACACTTAATACTCCCTTCCCATCCTATTAGCTACACAATTGCGAGATCTCAAAGCTAGAAAGTAATGAAGATCAACCATTGTCGTTTCCAATACTCTCAACATTATGCACATATCAAACTTTCAGAAAAGACCTCACTCATCAAATTGACTAGGGCTTAAAGGAAAGGTAAGGGTAAGGGTGAGGTGAACCATCCAAAGTGAAGATGGCCACTTGAGTTGCCAAAGATTGGTAGAAAGGATTAAGACCAACTCAAGTGTGTGTGAGGTAACCATGATCAAGCACAACAAAAGCCCATAAGCAAGATAAATTACGTTCATTAACTCAAATAAGATTGGAGTTGGTTTAGAGAACAAGTCAATATCAAGCTCACAACAAGTTTCAAGTAGAGTTTTCAAGGCTCGAAGCATACAAGATTTTCAATAGATGTTTAAGCTACTTGATATGTTTTAGCTAGGGTATCAAGATGAGTTCTAGACATGCGCTCTTTGCAAGGAAAATAAAACACAGCTCCCTATGCATATGGATGCAACCTAAATGCTTCTAGACTCAATCCTAAAGGTGCAAATGATGCAACTAGATGCTTGTTTTTGTTGTTTTCAAAAATTTTCAAATTTTTAGTTTTTTTTTATGCAAATAAGTATGTACAATGCAATGCATGAGATGCATGACAAGTAAACAAAACAAAACACAATATGAGATAGTAGACTCTCCCCCAAACTTACTTCACACAGTCTCTTGTGTGAAAATAAATTTGAAAGAGAGGTGAAATGGAAAATAAAATATGATGAACTAAGTATTGACAAGGGAAGAATGCACTAACTTGGAGTTGGCTTTGATGAAAGGAGGGAATGAGGAGGGAGAGAGCTTGCTGTGACCTTGGCCATTTGATATGCCCTCTGAAAAGATTTAGAACTCCCCCAAACTTGTCCCTAAACTTATTCAAACACATTAGAACAAAATAAAATAGAAATAGAAATATATACAGAGGATAGACATGGGAATGCCTCCCAAGCGCGCTTGTTTTAAGTCTCTAGCTTGACTTTGTGTGCTTGCTAGTCATATGAATCAAAAGGTTGAGCCAATGCACCTTTGGTCCTTCTCCTGCAAACACAAGGAACAAAGCATGCAAAGAAGCACACTACTGTCCATAGGAAATAGACAGATTTTTCATCAAGGAGCATCACTAAAGATGTAGCATGGATTAACACATGCTCCTTGAGGTTCAGATGATCATGAGAATCGAATGAATTTGGTGGAAACACAAAATCAACTACTGGTTCAAACGAAGTTTTAACAAAGTAGTCAACATTATCTCCATCAATCAAATAAAACACAATGTTCTCATTCTCATGACTATTTTGATAAGGGGGTTTTCTATCTCAAGCAAGAGCTTATCCACATCAAGTTCATCCCCTAAATCAGCTAATTCAAGAAGAGGTCTAGATTCATCAAGCATCAAAAAGTCAGTTTCGAGATCAATTGAAGCACAAAGATAGTTCTTGTCAAAACAAACTTCAAAATAATCTCTAACAATCTTTTCTACTCTCAAGTCATCTAATTTTCTGGTTTCACATATCAGATCAAGACATTCATTTAAAAGCACCAGAGAATCAAGACCATGAGCAATGTTCTCACCACAAGGCAAGCAAATTTCCTCAAGTTGAAGTTTTAAAGTGGAAATTTTTGTACCTTCCAGCTGGAGTGGTGGAACCCAATACATTACCTCATTAAGGGCACAAGCAGCATCATACTCATCTTGAGTAACATCCCTTCCTTCAAACTCTGCTCTATCTCTAATGAGGTGTACCCGAACCATTTGTGCTATGTGTCTCATTGGCTTGCCCCAATACTCTTTCATGCTCCTAAGCCGATGTAACTCCACTCTTTGGTCTGGTGTGAGTATGCGTATATCAAATGGTGGTGGCTTCACATACGGCTGATCTTCAATGTCATCCTCAAATGTGCCTTCCTCTTCTTGTGGCTTCTCAAAGTAGCTTGAAGCCATTACTACAAGAAAAACAAAAACTAGACTAAAAGGTTAGTAACTATACAAAACAAATCAAACAAAACATAAGAAAATAAAGCTTAGTCTCAAGAAAATTTGAAATCCTAATGATAAATCTACTTAGTTCCCCGGCAACGGCGCCAAATTGATGTTCTGCGTTTTACCACAGGCCAATTAACCTAAGTGCACGCTACCACAATCGAATGGTATATCGATGCAGCACTTTAGGATCGAATCCACAGAGAACTAGTGATCTATAACACTAAGAATACACAAAATTTCCTAATCTAAGCAAACAAGGGAAGATGGGTGATTTGTAACAAACTAAACTCCTAGAATTATGAACAATGTGATCTCAAATTCAAACAAGAAACAAGTGCAAGAATTAAACTTTAAATCAATAGCTAAGGATAGATCCATGGGCAAGATCATCGATATCGGGTGATCAAGATTCAATCTAGGATGCTCAAACAAAACAATCAACAAGTCTATAGGTCTAAATCTCGTTCAAATAGACTAATCCACTCCCGTGAAAATAGCCCCTATGCTAATCATGAATTAGACATCAACTCCCGTTGGCCTTACCCAATCAAGCATGCATAAAACACAAGTCTACTACCACTAAACATCTTGACAACAACTCTCGTTGGCCAAGCATGTATAGGACAATACTAGGTTGTTCAAGCATTTCATCGAACACCTTCCGGGCGTGAAACTACTTATGATCTAGATTAGATTTCCCAACCTTAACCTAGCATTAAAATCACCTAATAAGCCATAGAACAAAGTTAATCAAGCAAGAATCATCCTAAACATTCACCTAATCACCCTAATCTACTTAACCCATGAATCTAAGAATGTTTACTCAATAAACTCCATGATAAACCTTAAATCTATGTGAGATTCAAGGTTAATCATCTAAATGAGCAAGAGAAACAAGATATAAGGTGAAGAACTTCCTTAAATGATTCAAAAGATTCAAGCTTTTACAATGAAAACAAAGTCTTTAGAGAGAAAATGAGATATCTTAGGGTTTTTGGGGTCTAAATCTATTTGTAAGAAGGCAAAACTCGAGCTGGTTCGATCCCATAAACCAAAGTTCAACCGGAATAAACCGGTCAATAGTGACTTTTCTTCTGTGTAGCGGCCACTGCATCCCGCTACACCATCCAGATATGGAGCAGGGGATCGAGTTTCAAAGCCAGCGGCCAAGCAATGCCGCTACGTCGAGCCGCTACGACGCTTCACGCCACCAAGCTTCATCTCGTGCTTCGTCTTTGTGGTTTGATCTGAACCGTGCCTGAAACAACCATCACCGCCGCGAAGCCTCACGCCCTCAAGCTTCATCCGTGGCTTCATGTCTCCATCTCCTCCACGGGATCTCTCGTTCAAGTCTCTCGGCGTGCCAAGCTCCTCCATCGTGTCTGGGTCGAGCCGTGCTCCTCCGCCGTCTGGAACCGCTGGCTCGAGCTTCGTCGTCACGTCACCGTCGAAGAAGAAAGCTTCGTGGATCTCCCATGGTGGACTTTGCTCATTTTGCATTACAGGTCCTTCCATTTTCGGCTAATTACCATTTGACCCCAAAACTTTCATATAATGCAATTTAACCCTTGATTTTCGCCTTAAACTTCCAATTGTGCAATCCAAACCCTGTCAAATGCAATTATGCATGCAAATGCAATATAAAGACCTAAATGCAACCTAAAATGATGATAATAAACTAAATTATGAATCTAAAACTTAACAAAATCAAGAGATATCAACCGGTGCAACCGTTTAGCCTTGTTTTAGTGTCACAGGTTGCAAAAGAAGAATCAGTAGAGAGAGAACCAGAGAAATCAACACAAGGAGAAGAGTTGGAACATCAGAACAGCTTGCAGTCTAATACAACTCCTAAATCCTTGTCTCATAACCTGCAAAAGCACTGTAAGGAAGCTAAAGTGGTTAGTTCTGTGCCTGAAATGTTTGTTAAAGTGAGTACTAAAGAAATAAAACATTTTGGTCTTGAAACAGTAAAAGATTTTAATAGGGAGTTGGGTTAATAATAGGGAGTTGAAGTTGGGTTGTATTTTGGAGACAAGAGTTAAAAAAGGGAAAGCTGAGAAAATTCTTAAAAAAGTGTTTAAAGATTGGTCTTATATAACAAATTATGAAGATAGTAGAGGTGGAAGAATTTGGTTCGTTTGGCGGGATGAGATTCGTGTTACATCCTGTATATAAGTCTGATCAGATAATAACCTGCTCGGTGGAGATGCAGGGAGAAGAGGGTTTTTATTTTACTTGTATATATGCTAGTAATCAAGAGGTGGAGAGGAAGGTTTCTTATGGGAAGATTTGATTCATCATAATAGCTCTGCTTGCTTCAAAGACAAAGCTTGGTTAATTATGGGGGACTTCAATGAAATTTTGGAAGGTGGTGAGAGTTCAAGATTTGATAGCACAGGAAGAGTGTCTAGTGGGATGAGAGATTTCCAGAGATTGGTACTGCATTGTCAGCTTACTGATATGGCTTACCAAGGACCAAAGTACACATGGTGTAACAAGAGGGAAGATGGTATCATTTGTAAGAAGTTGGATAGGTCCTAAATGAATGAAGTGGCGGTTCTAAGGTTTAGTAATGCATATGCTGTGTTTGAACCGGGAGGATGTTCAGATCATATGCGTTGTACAGTTCAGCTTTTCCTTCAGGTGAAAATATAAAAAGACCCTTTAAGTATGTTAATGCTATTGGGAGTCTTCCAGATTTTTTACCAATGGTCCAAGGATTTTGGTACTCCACGGCTAGGCTTTATCACTCAACCGTCAGCGATGCACAGATTCTCTAAGAAGCTCAAAAGCACTAAAGCCGCTGATTCGTGAGATGGGAAGAAATAAGTTGGGTAATCTCACTAAACGAGCTAGGTTGCTTTTGAGGTGTTATGTGAAAAGCAGAGCAAGACTTTAGTAAATCCAAGTTCGGTAGCAATCCAAGAGGAGTCTGAGGCTTATGGAAAGTGGTTACACATCGCAAGCCTGGAGGAAGATTTTCTTAAGCAAAGAGCAAAACTGCATTGGCTAGATGTGGGTGATAAGAATAACAAGACTTTTCACAGAGCCATTAAATCTCGACAAGCTCAGAACATGATCAGAGAGATTAGATGTCGTAGTGGAAGAATAGTAACTACACATTCTGAAATCCAAGCTCGAGCAGAAAGTTTTTTTGCTGAGTTTCTTAACCACACCCCAGTAGCTATCTTGGAGTTTCGGAGGAAGAGTTACAGGACTTACTCCAGTTTTGCTGTTCTACTGAAGACTGTAGTCAACTGGAAGCAGATGTGACAGAGGAGGAGATCCGAAGGTGCTCTTTGCTATGCCAAATAATAAGTCTCCAGGGCCAGATGGTTATTCTTGTGAATTCTTCAAAACGGCTTGGCAAGTGATTTCGCAAGACTTTATCGTGGCTGTACAATCTGTATTCAGATTTGGGTCTTACCAAAGGTATAAACTCGACTATCCTGGCGCTAATTCCAAGAAGCAGGACTCCATGGAGATGAAGGACCTATCGCCCATTGCGTGCTGTAACGTTATCTATAAGGTGGTGTCTAAGATCCTGGCAAATAGACTCAAGAAAATCTGCCTCGTTTGATCACTGAATCGCAGTCAGCTTTTGTGCAAGGTAGACTTCTAATGGAAAATGTTCTACTTGCATCTGAGTTAGTAAAAGGCTATCACAAAGAAGATCTTTCACCGAGAATGTCTAATGAAACTGGATATATCAAAGGCATTTTGACTCCGTTCAGTGGGACTTCATCTGGAAGAGTATGAAGACTTGGGGATTCCCGGAGAATTTACTCATTGGATAAAGCTATGCATTAGAAGCCCGTCTTTCTCTGTACAAGTGAATGGTTGATCTTGCTGGCTACTTTCAAAGTTCAAGAGGCCTTCGCCAGGGTTGTGCATTATCTCCCTACCTGTTTGTGATGTGTATGAATGTGTGTCACTGAAGATTGACAGAGCTGTGGCTGATAAAAAGTTTCTGTTTCATCCGGGATGTAAAAGCTCTCTCTCACTCACCTGTGTTTCGCTGATGATTTCATGGTTTTGTTGAGGGTTCAAAAAGATCTATAGAAGGTGCTCTCTCAGTATTTGGAAGATTTGAAAGCTGGTCTGGGCTGAGCATAAGTTTGGAGAAATCAACAATTTATATGGCGGGTATTGGAAGCGGAAAAAAGAAACGTCCTGACGAATTTTCCTTTTGATAAGGGTAATCTATCGGTGAGATATTTCGGTTTGCCTCTCATTGACTCAAGCTATGAGGAAACAAGATTATATGCCGCTATTGGAGAAGATCAGAAACAGAATTTGCACCTGGACTTGTAGATTCTTATCCTACGCTGGTAGATTGCAACTAATTACCTCTGTTCTCATGAGTATAGTGAACTTCTGGGCTGGAGTTTTTAGGTTACCAACTTTGTGCGTCAAGGAAGTGGAACAAATATGTGCTGCTTTCCTTTGGACTGGGCCGTCACTTTAAAACTTCGAGTGCCAAAGTGGCTTGGCAGAAATCTTACTACTTTGAAGATAGAAGTGTGGTCTGGGTATTAGAGCTTTGAAGGAAGTAACAAGGTGTATGGGCTTAAACTCATATGGAGGCTGTTAGCAGGGAATTCTTTATGGGGCAAATGGATCAAAGTAAATCTTCTTAAGGGGAGAAGCTTTTGGGAATTAAACTCGAGAATGCAGAATGGTTCCTGGATGTGGCATAAAATGTTGAAGCTTAGGGATGAAGCGAGGAGGTTTCTACAAGTTGGAGTTGGGTAATGTAGAACCATTTCTTCTGGTTCGATACTTGGTCGAAGCATGGTCCTATGTTTTGATCTTTTGGGTCCGAGAGGTATTATTGATATGGGAGTGCCAAGAATGCTTACCTTAGGAAGAAGCAACGCGAAAATGGCTGCCGTAGAAGAAGACATCGTAATGCTTTACTTAATGATATTGAAGTTGAGTTGAACATCATTGTGAGTAAGTTGCGAACTGAGAAAGAAGATATAAGTGTCTGGAGGGGCAAGTCAGGGTTTAAACAGAAATTCTCTTCAAGAGAAACTTGGTTGTTATTGAGGGAAAGTAAACCGATATGCGTTTGGTCTAAAGGTGTCTGGTTCCCTCAAGCCACTCCCAAATTTGCATTCATTACTTGGCTCTCAATAAAGAATAGATTATCCACTCTGACAGGGTTGCTAAATGGAGTCAAGGAGTCGACACTACCTGCATTCTCTGTAAGAAAGGGATGGAAACGAGAAGTCATTTATTCTTTGAGTGTGAGTATTCTTCTCCTCTTTGGGAATCTATGGTTAAGGGAATATTGGGGAGTTCTTATACAAATGACTGGTCTGAGATCTTGTTGATCATAACGGATGAGAAGAGGGAAAACCAGAGTAAATTCTGTCTTAGGTATGCTTTCCAATCAGTTGTGTATGCCGTCTGGAGAGAGCGTAACAATCTGATGCATGGAGAGAGGTTACTACCTTTACCAATGATTAAGAAGA
Source organism: Moricandia arvensis (assembly GCA_905132765.1). Lineage (NCBI taxonomy): Eukaryota > Viridiplantae > Streptophyta > Magnoliopsida > Brassicales > Brassicaceae > Moricandia > Moricandia arvensis. The sequence goes on from CAJHQP010005371.1 coordinate 26,274, forward strand.
TGGTAGATAAGGGTGTAAGAAACAAGATTTCTTTGCTGAGAAGAGATGGAGTGAAGGGTATCGAGAAGCTTTTGCAATTTTGGTTTTCTACTAGATTGTAAATAGGTACTCTTTGTAACAAGGGGGGTAGATTCTTCTTCTTATAGAAACAAGTAAGCACCAGTTGTATACAGGCTTTTTTGAATCAATTTAACATTAATTCAAAACAGTAAAAGATTTTTGTGTTTCCAATTCTGTTTTTGATAACATGCTTAAATTTTTGAAAGAACTGGAACCAGAAAACCTCTTTGATCAAAAACATTTTCAAAATAATAATAACAACATTTCTGGTCATGTTTTGAGTCTTGATCAGTTTCTGAAACATAGCAAAAGCTATGATCACTTTGAAAAGGTTTTAGAGCTTGAGTTGAAACAAAATGATTTTTGTTTTAGAAAACCTTGTGAATCATTTGCTAGAACTGAAGAGAAGAGTTTTGTTGTGAATTTTCCTAGGCATGATTTGATTACTAATGATTATCTTGCATCTACATATGTCTTGAAAGAACCTAAGAAGCTGCATGAACCGAAATTGCATCATGCTGGTGTTTGGTTTGAAATTTTCAAATCTGCAAAAATCTCTGAGCTTGAGATTGATTGTTTGTGTGCTGAAAATGTTTATAAACGTGTGGGATTGTTATTTGATGATATTTTAGTTTATAACACGTTCTTTGATAAACTCATTGCACTTCTGAACTTGAGATAAATGGTTCTAGATGTATTGTTTTGTGCCTTGTTAACATTCTGGTCTACAATACTTTCTTTGACATGATAACCCACTTGAGTTGTCCAAAAGAAGCTGAGAAACGTACAGGTGAAAATAGGGGCTATAAAGATCAGAGAATCAATGATGAATCCTTGGCTAAGTTGGAGACACAACAAGCAAACTTTGAAATATGTCTAGCCGCCAGTCTTGACATAGGAGTGTTGAATAAGAGGGGTTCACTTGATAGAGAAAGATTAGAGGAATGGAGAAGGTTTGAAATTGGGGTGTCCGTACATGTCCGTACAGTTTGGCCGTACAAGGCCGTACAAGGGTTAACCCGGGTGAACTTGGTCGAAAGTTACCCGAGGTAAATGTAACTCGACTAAAAGTTACATTTACCATTTACCACCCCGACTCAAGCTTGGCTCGCGGATAAGGAAGACCAAAAGGAAGAGCTGTGGACAGACTGGCTCATGTGGCTAAGAAAGGAAGAGCATCTGGTCAAGATACCTTTGGCATGTCGCGTTTGAAGCTTCTCGTCCAAGATTTGAATTAGGCGCCTAAACGAGCCTTAACTTCACACGCTTAGTCTTCTATCCGTTGAAACCTTATCCCTTTGTTGCCCTAAGCTTTCCTCTATATATTGTAACCCTCTTGTCGAGTATTAATTAATCAAGCAACTCATTTTTTTTTCTCTTAGTCTCTCTAGTCTCTCGGTTCATCCGAAATGGGTTCTTAGATCCAAATCTCCCAAAGTCTCTTTCTTTAGTCTCGAATCCTCTCAATCTCTTCTTCCTTTCTTATTCTACTCAGATTCTACTCTAGATTTCATGGTATCAGAGCCAGGTTCACTTGAATCCGGGTTCGTTTGAGTTCGTTCATACAAAGTTTCATCCTTTTGTTCTCTAAAGTTCAAGTCTTAACCTTTTTGTTCCGGGAATGGAGAATACAAAGACTACAGTCATTCCGGTTACCCTCAAGGGAGGAAACTACCTGCTTTGGTCTCGTGTGGTGAAGACAGCCGTGGGAAGTAAGGGTCTTTGGAGTCACATCCTTGAGAGTGAAGCTCCAAAACTCATTACTCATGAAGGCGACAAAGAGGTGGTGGTTTGTGATGAAGGGAAGTGGATCCAGGAGGAAAACATGGTGATATCCATCCTCCAGAGCTCACTGGATCCTTCAATCTTGGAAGCCTACAACTACCGTGAGAGGGCTAAGGATCTATGGGATACACTCCAAAAGGTGTATGGAAACTTCTCAAACCTCACCCGGGTGTTTGAGATCAAGAGAGCTATCAACAACTTAGCCCAAGAAGACATGCAGTTTACCAAACACTTGGGAAATTTTAGAGCTTTGTGGTCAGGGCTTGAGATGCTGAGGCCTAGTACTACTAATCCGGATGAGCTTAATGAGAGACGTGAGCAAGACAAGGTCTTTGGCCTATTGCTTACTCACAATGCTACCTACAATGATCTCATTAAGCACATCCTTAGATCCGAGAACCTCCCAACTCTTGAGGATGTTTACGCATAGATCAAGAAGGAACAAGGATCTTTGGGGCTCTTTCGAGGGAAGGGGGAGCTCACTCTTGCAAATCAAGCCGAGGTGCCTCAAGCCAACAAAGCTCACAAGTATGAAGACCGGAGGTTCACTGGAAACTATGAAGAAAGGAGGTTTGGGGGAAACTGTGATCATTGCAAGAGGCATGGACACAAGAAGAGCCAATGTTGGATTCTCCATCCTCAACTCAAGCTGGCCAAGTTCATGAAGGAAAGGGAGGCTCGTGCAAATGTCACTTATGGTACAAGTGTACAAGCTGGGCAGGAACCTCTAACCGGGCAATGACGCAGAAGGGCGTGAAGGTGGTGAGAGCAAGGCGTTGGTGACTTATACTACCCATCAGCCACGACCGAATGAGCATGAGTTCATCCACCGATCTTAGATGGATGCTCTCATCAAAATGCTCAAGGATAATGGTAACAATCTTGGTAATATTAGTGGGTACTCATATGGAGCATATAGGATTGCTAGTACTGCTAAAAGTGATAGTGCCTACACTCATTCTAGGATGCTTGGTCAATCTCACACTGCTCATAACATGTCTAAACCTTTGATAGTAGATTCAGGTGCATCTCATCATATGATTAGTGATACTAGTCTTATTTGAGACATTGAACCTTCGCATGGACATGTAATGATTTCTAATGGAGATAGGATACCAATAAGAGGTGTAAGCAAGTTGAAAATGTTTAACAAAGAATCTAAAGCTTTCTATATGCCTGAGTTTACTTCAAACTTACTTTCTGTCAAAAAGTGTACCACTGATATGCATTGCAATGTTATCCTTAGTCCTAATGATGTGAAGTTTCAGGATATTGAGACAAACGGTTCATTGGGCAAGGAGTAACCAAAGGAGACCTTTATATGCTTGAAGAGCTTAGTTCTGTGTCTGATCATAATTGCTCGTGAAAGACTGAATAGAAACTGAGTATAAACTGATAGAATAGAGTTTGAGAGAGACTAGAAGAGATTTGGAGACTAAAATATTAAGAATTGATTAAGAAACCATTTCGAAATGAAGAACACTAAGAACAATGAGAGAGAAATAAGAGAGACTCGAAAATATTGCTTGATTGATTAATGAGAGGAGTTACAAATATATAGGGAAGGTTATGGCTGTGCTTAACGGATACAAGATAAGGTTTCAACATAAGCATGTGGAGTCAAGGGTCTTAGGCGCGCCTAATTCAAAATACATGGCCAGGAAGGTCTACACGCTTGATTCCTTTGGCATCTTGACTAGATGCTTTAGGACAGCCTGTCCAGACGCGGAGGGAACCTTATCCTTAAGGTTCAGTGCACTTGGAAACACGGAAGGGAAGAAAGAAGCTTATCCGTGAGGAGGTAACTTCTGAGGTTTTACCCGTAGTAACTTTGGTCGACCCAAACGTACTTTTGGTCGACCATGGTTGTATGGCCTTGTACGAAACACTTGTACGGCCTTGTACGGACCACTTGTACGACCTTGTACGGACACCTCCAAACTTCTTCCTCTCCATTCCGTAAGTCTTTTGCAGCCTTCCTAATAGATCATAACTCCATCTCTTTTTCGGTTTAACACTCCCCCTCAAGCTTGACCATGTGAAACAAGTAAAGCTTGGAATGTCATGACATCTTCCTCATTAAAAGCCTTGCCAAAGAAAACCCTCCTTAGGGATAAAACCTCAGCAAGGAAAAGAGTAAATACCTCATGACAGGGGATTAGTTGTACCGAGTAAGATCAATGAGTCCCAACCTCTGATGGATGGACTCAAGTGTCTTCTGCATCGGAGCCTTAGTAAACACATCAGCCAACTGGTCTTCACTCCGTGTATAACAAGGTAAGATCACTCCTTGGACTATCATCTGTCTTACCTTGTGGTAGTCGACTTCAATGTGCTTGGTTCTCTCATGAAACACCGAGTTGGATGCAATGTGAATTGCGGCTTGGTTGTTACAATGAATGGTCATTGGTGTGGCTTGATCAATCTCCAAGTACTTTAGTATTCCCTTGATCCAGACTAACTCATTAGTCAGCTTCAACATGGCCCTATATTCAGCTTCAGCACTTGAGAAGGATACCACTTTCTGCTTCTTGCTTTTCCAAGTAACCAAGTTCCCACCAATGAAAGTGCAATAGCCTATTGTAGACTTCCTATCTGCTCAATCTCCTGCCCAATCCGCATCACAGTATCCTACCACCTCAGTGCTTTTGTTGCATCCCATCCACACTCCTTGGTCAGGTGAGCCATTCAGGTACATCAGAATCCGGTTAACGATGCTCCAATGATGTTCCTTTGGTCCTTGCATGTGTTGACTCACCTGGTTCACAGCAAAGCATATATCAGGACGTGTAATGGTCAAGTAGATCAACTTACCAACAAGCTTTCTGTAAAGCTTGGCATCGTCAAATGGTTGGTTGTCTTCAATCTCCCCCCTCACGTGGGATCTTATACCCATCTTCTAATGGTGTCTTGACACTCTTTCGTCCAAGTTTACCTGCATCTTTCAAAAGATCAAGTGTATATTTTCTTTGAGAAAGGAACAAACCTTCCTTCGATCTACATATCTCAATCCCAAGGAAGTATTTCATTTCTCCCAAGTCTTTAATCTCAAAAACCGACTTTAGAAAGTCCTTGGTTGATTGAATCCCAACCTTGTCACTTCCTATGATGATGATATCATCAACATACACAAGAAGGACTACCATACCTGATGGAGTGGTCAAGGTGAAGAGAGTGTGGTCGAGCTCGGACTTCTTGAAACCCTTCCCATTGAGAGTTGTGCTCAACTTGGTGTCTCATGCTCTAGGAGATTGCTTTAGACCATATATGGCCTTCTTCAGCCTCAAAACGTTTCCATCTTAAACCAAGTGCTCACGACCAGGAGGGGGATGCATGTAAACCTCATCTTCAAGCTCTCCTTGAAGGAAGACATTCTTCACATCCATTTGCCAAAGACACCATTCTAAGTTCACAGCAAGGGAGAGAACTATCCGGATAGTATGAAGCTTGGCAACTGGAGCAAAGGTATCAATGTAGTCCTCTCCATATGTTTGTGTAAAACCTCTTGCCACCAGTCTTGTCTTCTTCCTTTCAATCTTCCCATTTGCAAGATACTTGATAGTGAAGATCCATCTGCTGGTAACAGCCTTCTTCTCTTTTGGTAGTTTACTCGCAAACCAAGTATCATTTTTAATCATTGCATCTGCTTCAGCTCCAACTGATTCCTTCCACTCTTTGTCTTGCATAGCTTCTTCATAGGATCTTGGTAATTGACTCTCATCCAAACTGATCATAAAGGCTTTATGCTCTTCCGGGTAATGGATAAGATTGCAAACAGCTTGGGCAGGATGAGCAACTGCTTGAGCGTTATAGTATACCCGGTTGTTGATCCAGTTAGATTGAGGGTTTCTCACCCTTGTACTCCTTCTCAAAGGTTGAGCTTCTTGAGTTGCTTCTGGTTGAGCCTCCTCGACCTCTTCTTCTTCCTGGTTTCCATCTCCAGCTTCTCCCTCATCTTGATCCACACCTTGATCATGTGTGGAACCTGATTCTTCATCATACTGCTCCTCAGGATCAGGTTCATTTCCCCCCTCATGGTCAAGGTGGGGTTCCTGTCCATTATCATTAGCCGTGGGAAGACCTCCTTGTTGTTGTCCTCCTCCACTCCTCGAATCTTGAGATAAGTTAATCCCAAGATTCTCCAATATTATCCTCAAGTTGGCTGCCTTATCAGAAGCCAAATCCTTGAGCTATGCTTGGTTCTTCTCCTCATAGAACCCTCTTTCTTCCACGAACTTCACATCTCTAGACACCACTACCATTCTGGTTGCCGGATCATAACACTTGTACCCTTTCTGAGTTGGTGAGTAACCAATAAACATCCCCTTTGTGCTCTTGGCTTCCAACTTGTTCCTTAGTTCCCCCGGTTTATGAATAAAACAGAGACAACCAAAGACCCTGATATGATCGAAGGCTGGTATATGCTTGTTCAATACCTCAAAGGGTGATTGATCTTCAAGAACCTTAGTTGGGGTTGGTTGATCAGATAACAAGAAGTAGCCACAGCATCACTCCAAAACCTCTTTGGCACATTAGCTTGGAACATCATGGACCTAGCAACTTCCATAAGGTGCCGGTTCTTCCTTTCAGCAAGTCCATTCTGTTGTGGGGTGTAAGGACAGCTCGTTTGGTGAAGAATACCATGCTTGGATAGATGTTGCTTGAAGGCTTGACTAGTGTACTCCCCACCATTGTCTGATCTAAACATTTTCAGCTTAGCATTGAAATGGTTAGTCACATATGCTTGAAAATTTCTAAATGCATCAAGCACTCTATCCTTAGATGGAATCAAGGTTATCCAGGTGTATTTAGACTTCTCATCTATGAATGTGACAAAATACTTATGGTTCTCCCTAGATAAGCGTGGTGCAGTCCAAACATCTGAGTGTATTAAATCAAAGCAGTGATCATAGATAGTAGAAGACTTTTGAAACACAGTTTTACAATGCTTGCCTAAGATACAAGCTTCAAAATCATTATTCTCAAACATAACACCTGGAACCATTAAGCTTAAAGCTCTAACATGAGGATGTCCTAGTCTAGCATGCCACAAAGCATTCTTATTCAAACCGGAAGCAGAAACAGAAGTAAAGGAACAACTATGATCAGGTAAAGAAGTAAGCTCCTCAAGTGTGAGAAAAGAAGATGAATAGGTAGAGTAAACTGAAAAGAATCTCCTGGTTCTGTTTGAACCAGAGAGAAGGAAAGAGTAAGTGATGAAGAGTGAATGCAGGTGATGAAGTATAAGTGAAGACTATGAATAGAATCTGAGAGAATAGGAGATTATGAGTAACATAGGTAACCAGAGAGTAGAGAGGAGGAGAATTTCGTGTGTATGAGAGAGAGAGAGAGAGAGAGAAAGTAACCAAGAATATGAAGAGAGAAGAACTTTCTCCTTAAACAAATCAGTTACATAGGAGGCCTTTAAATAGGCAGTATGCACATAATAAATTAATCTAAATCTAGACAAGCATAAACAAATGATTTTCTGGGAAGTAGAAATGTCCAAGAGGGTAAGGACAAGGGGAGGCTCGTCCAGCTGAGGAGAAAGGGACAGGAGGGAGATAGTGACCAGGTCTGGTGAGTGAAAGTGACAGGCCAGCAACAGCTCTTTCCTTAAGCTTAACATGTGACTTTCTTCCATATTTGAATTTGAATCTGGTCAAACCCTCTACCAGCGGTTTCCTTAGCTTCTGGAGACCCTCAGCTCGTGTTCCCATCAGTACCTTGCCTCCCAAGGCAAGTTAGGTCATAGTAGATTGCTTGTGATCCAAGTCTGTACAGACAACCTTCTTTCTCAAGTAATCAGACTCTTCTCTTCTTCTTATCTCTTTTTTTCATTCCAATATTCTTCTCTTGATTTTCTTTGTGCAGGTCATCTTGATCACACTCAGCCATGCTTCTTCCTTGTCCATTTAACAATAACTTGGTTCACAAGTCTGTATGAACCAGTCTTAACTTAAAGTATCCAGATCACTTCTTCTTGTTGTCTTCTTTATTTCTCTTCATCCATACTTGGATCAAGAGCCAGCTTCTTCTTGTGGGCATTCCCTTCTTCATTTCAACACTCCCCCTCAAGCTTGACCATAGGAGATCCTTGGGCAAGCTTGGAACGGAGAGTACGTGCCTCATTAAAAACCTTAGGGTGGAAAACCTCATGGGATAAAACCAACACTTAGGGAAAAAGAGTGCAAGCATCTCAGCCTAGGGATTGGCCAGTGGGTTTATGAGCCTTATGATCAAGTTTAGGTACTCATAAACCCTGGATCATGGCCCTTTTAATTTGCAAGTCAGGCGCTCCTTGCTTCAGACTCAGTTTAGGCGCCACTTGCTTCAGATTCAACCAGGTTCAATCAGCCTTTGAGCTGCTTCAATTCAACCAGATTCAATCAGCCTTTGAGCTGCTTCTTATGACCAGAACTTGTCTCCCCCTTTCTTCTGAATTGAACACTCCATTTAAGGGTTATCTCCAAGCCTGCCTTTGCTCATGAGCTCAATAGGTACCTTGTATAAGTTTCTGGAATTCTAGTGAGGGTGCTGAATGCTTAAATCCCTCACGCCACTTGCTTTTCAACCAGTCTGTGCATTGTCACTCTGAAGATTTCAACATGTTGGGGGACTTTGCAACTCCATGATCTGCCACCATCATGTGATTTCTCAACCAAGAATGTCCCTAGTTGAATATTCCTTGTGTCCTTCCATATAGCTGGCCAGATTGTAAATCACCGTTTGCTGGCTTCCTTAAGCTTCATCAACCAGGTACAAGAATACATGCTATGGGCTGATTCATAGCTTCCCAACTGAAGGTAACTGTTCTAACTCCATATAGAAGCTGATCCATAGCTTTCCAACCAGAAGGTAACTGTTCTAACTCCCAAGCCTTGGGCTGATTCATAGCATTCCAATCAGCTTGCCTCTCCACCTGATCTTCTTGCCAAGTAGTCTCTGATGGCCATATGTTCTAACACCAAGTTGCTGCTGTCCTTGCTGATGTTTCTTTGATCCGGCTGATGAGAAATCTTGCAAGGGTGAATTCCACCAGTTGCATACTCTCACTTCTGATCTGAGGTGAGGAAATGGAAGACTTGGGCCTTCAGGAATGCTCATCATTACCCCTCCTCAAGCTTGATCCAGAGAGAATAAGTGAAGGACCAAGCTTGGAAGTGAGAAACATTGAGTTTTGAAAGCAGGAGTGCATCACCCCCACAGCTGCGCTTAAGTCAACCGGTTCCACCCTTAATCTCTTCTCCACTGCTTCTTGTAAGTCTTTTGAACCAGGAGCTCAACACCCAAACAGGCTGCGCTTAATTCAACCGGTTCTCTACACACACGTCATCTTTCCATGGTCAGGAATATACAGACTCTGTAGGCTCTGAACTCATGGGCAAAGTCTTCTTCTTTGTCTTGATTTGATGATGGACAAAACAACACTTGTGTACCTGAAACATCAGTCAAACTCCAGCAAGAATCAGACCACACACACTAGGATCAGACCTTGGTAACTCACCAATCCTGATCCCAATGCTTTAAGAAAATGCAAGGACATAATCTAAAAAACTCATTTATTTCAAATCCATGCAACCAATTCACTAAATGCTCAGGTATGATAAATCATCAGTTACAAGGCATCTAGGCTCATTTTATCACACATTTGACAGTAGCAGAATGCAATGACAATTTATGACTGTAGCATAGACTAGCCAACTCATCTAATCAAGCTACACAACTATGAATGCAACACATGACCATGAAACTCTCCGAGGCCTCTAGCAATGCAACAAGCCACACAACAGGCTCTAAGAAACTCGCCTAGACCATACAGCACACAAACAAATGAGATAAGACAAGAACAAGACAAAAAAATGCTAGAAATCTCCTAGAACAGTACACAGGCATCAAGCAACAATTTTAAACAATAGCTATATGAATGCACAAGATTCAATTCAAGACAGCATGAGATAACAAGCAACTAAATGCACATTACACAAGCTAATGGTTACTTGTTTCATCAAAACCATAGGGACCAGTAGCTTAGACCAACTTCCAAATGCATACCAGTCCACTATGATGGACTAATCAGACCATTAGCACAAGATAACAATGAAATGGATTGAACCAGATGCTATATGATCATGCTAGCAAGCTTACTAACTCCTAGAACAATGGATACACAATGTTTAAGTATCATGGGACAGAAACTAGGTTCAACAACTCTAGTAACATTGAACTGTCCCTAAGATACTAACAAGACACTCAACACAACCAGAAAAAATTTAAGATAAGTAAGCAAGCTCTTATTAGAGTTAAAAAGGTTAACTTACAACCAAGGAACCTGAGCAAGTTCCTTGAACCTCCATGGCTGTGAATCACTTGAATTTGAAGGGCTTGTGTTGTGGATTGACTGTCCAACACCTCCTCTTCTTGATTATCTCCTTCTGGTCAAGGAGACACTTCAAACCCCTCCTGTCCTCTTGCTGGTCGTGGGTTTTGTTGGTCAGAAACAGAGCTTCAGCATGGCTGGCCAGAGAATGATTAGAACAGCTTAGCTTTAATGCTTCTTTAGTGACCCTTCTCCAAGAATGGTTTCTTCCATGGATTATCTTCAGCATTTTGGACCAGATGTGGTGGTTTGGCTTCTTTTTTGGACTCCTTGAAGCTACTGAAGTCGCAATTTCCTTTGAGCTCTCCATCTTAGAGAGTTTGGACCTGTGGACAAAACTGGTTTTGCAAAAAACAGAACTTGAAACTGAACTTTTGATGAAGCTTGCTGGACTGAGCTGAAGTTTTCTTGAGTTCCAGAGACTTTTATACTATCCTATCTTGAGTTCTGGCGAGATTCATTCCTCTTGGAAGACCTTTGGACCAGTGGATAAAGAGATGTAGCAGAAACTGTTTTGGAGACAGTTTTGAGAAGATGATGATTTGCGGAACCTATGAAGGTTTCAGGAGCTTGGAAGCTCTGATACCATGTGAGAAAAGAAGATGAATAGGTAGAGTAAACTGAAAAGAAGCTCCTGGTTCTGTTTGAACCAGAGAGAAGGAAAGAGTAAGTGATGAAGAGTGAATGCAGGTGATGAAGTATAAGTGAAGACTATGAATAGAATCTGAGAGAATAGGAGATTATGAGTAACATAGGTAACCAGAGAGTAGAGAGGAGGAGAATTTCGTGTGTATGAGAGAAGAGAGAGAGAGAAAGTAACCAAGAATATGAAGAGAGAAGAACTTTCTCCTTAAACAAATCAGTTACATAGGAGGCCTTTAAATAGGCAGTATGCACATAATAAATTAATCTAAATCTAGACAAGCATAAACAAATGATTTTCTGGGAAGTAGAAATGTCCAAGAGGGTAAGGACAAGGGGAGGCTCGTCCAGCTGAGGAGAAAGGGACAGGAGGGAGATAGTGACCAGGTCTGGTGAGTGAAAGTGACAGGCCAGCAACAGCTCTTTCCTTAAGCTTAACATGTGACTTTCTTCCATATTTGAATTTGAATCTGGTCAAACCCTCTACCAACGGTTTCCTTAGCTTCTGGAGACCCTCAGCTCGTGTTCCCATCAGTACCTCACCTCCCAAGGCAAGTTAGGTCATAGTAGATTGCTTGTGATCCAAGTCTGTACAGACTGCCTTCTTTCTCAAGTAATCGGACTCTTCTCTTCTTCTTATCTCTTTATTTCATTCCAATATTCTTCTCTTGATTTTCTTTGTGCAGGTCATCTTGATCACACTCAGCCATGCTTCTTCCTTGTCCATTTAACAATAACTTGGTTCACAAGTCTGTATGAACCAGTCTCAACTTGAAGTATCCAGATCACTTCTTCTTGTTGTCTTCTTTATTTCTCTTCATCCATACTTGGATCATGAGCCAGCTTCTTCTTGTGGACGTTCCCTTCTTCATCTCAACATCAAGCAAGTAAAGGTCTCCTTTTGTAACTCCTTTCCCAGTCAAACGACTGCTCTCAATATCCTTAAACTTCACATCATTAGGGCTAAAGATCACATTGCATTGCAAGTCATTAGTACATTTCTTAATTGATCGCAAATTTGAAGTAAACTCAGGCATGTAGAAGCATCTAGATTCTTTATCAAACAGTTTAAGATTTCTTATACCCCTTATTGGAATTCTATCACCATTAGCTATCATAACATGTCCATGTGCAGGTTCAATATCTCTAATCAGACTAGTGTCACTAAACATATGATGAGATGCACCTGAATCAACTATCAAAGGTTTAGACATGTTACAAGCACTATGAGATAAACCAGCAATCCTAGAGTGAGTATAAGCATCAGTTTGATCATGAGTACTAGCAATCTTAGATGCACCAAAAGAATACCCCCTAAGGTTACCAAAAGTGTTACAATTGTCCTTGAGCATCTTGATGAGGGCATCCATTTCTGATCGGCGGATGAACTCATGCTCATTTGGACGGTTGGTTTGAGCCGTGTAAGTCACCAGGCTTTGTTCTCACCACCTTCAGTCTCCTGTGCCCGATTGGATGGCCCGGCTCCACCCCTCGTTGCTGATCACTCCCTCCATAGCTCACATTTTCTCTTGCATCTTTATCCTTCATGAACTTGGTTGGCTTTAGGTGAGGATGGAGGATCCAGCACTGATGCTTCTTGTGACCTTGTCCCTTACAATGGTCACAATTTCCATTGAAGCTCCTTTCTTCAAAGCGGTTCACCTTGTTTGCTTGAGGTACCTCAGCTTGGTTAGCTAAGGTAAGCTCCCTCTTTCCTCCAAATAGACCCAACGATCCTTGCTCCTTTTGAATCTGTGCGCAGACTTCCTCCAAGGTGGGTAGCTTCTCGGCTCGCAAGATGTGTTTCACCAGCTCATTGTAGCTGGAGTTAAGAGTCAGGAGCAAGCCAAAGAATTTATCTTGCTCCCTTCTCTCATTAAGCTCAGCTAGATCGGATGTGCTTGGCCTCAACATCTCGAGTTCAGACCACAAAGCTCTAAACTTTCCAAGGTGCTTTGTGAACTCCATATCTTCTTGTGCTAGACTGTTGAAGGCTCGCTTGATCTCAAAAACTCGAGTAAGGTTTGAGATGTTACCATAGACCTTATGAAGAGTGTCCCACAGATCCTTTGCCTTCTCACAGTAGCTGTATGTCTCTAGGATTGACGGATCTAGAGAGCTTTGAAGGATAGACATCACCAAGTTGTCTTCCTGGATCCACTTCACTTCATCACACACGACAATCTCCTTGTCGCCTTCATGAGTAATGAGCTTTGGAGCCTCACCCTCGAGGATGTGGTTCCACAAGCCCTTACTCCCCACTGCTGTCTTCACCACACGAGACCATAGGAGATAGTTTCTTCCCTTAAGTATCACTGGAATCACGGTTGTTTTGATACTCTCCATCTTGAAGCTTTGCGGAATGAAAAAGGTGTTCTTGGGTGTTCTTCGAGAGAGATGAAATCAAAACCCAGATTTACGAGAACCTGGCTCTGATACCATGAAAGAATGAATAGAAACTGAGTATAAACGGATAGAATAGAGTTTTGAGAGAGACTAGAATAGATTTGGAGACTAAAAGATTGAGACTTGGTTAAGAAACCATTTCGAGATGAAGAACACTAAGAACAACGAGAGAGAAATAAGAGAGACTCGAAAATATTGCTTCATTGATTAATGAGAGGAGTTACAAATATATAGGGAAGGTTATGGCTGTGCTTAACGGATTCAAGATAAGGTTTCAACATAAGCATGTGGAGTCAAGGGTCTTAGGCGCGCCTAATTCAAAATACATGGCCAGGAAGCTCTACACGCTTGATTCCTTTGGCATTTTGACTAGATGCTTTAGGCCTCCTGTCCAGACGTGGAGGGAACCTTATCCTTAAGGTTCAATGCACTTGGACACACGGAAGGGAAGAAAGAAGCTTATCCACGAGGAGGTAACTTCTGAGGTTTTACCCGGAGTAACTTTGGTCGACCCAAACTTACTTTTGGTCGACCATGGTTGTACGGCCTTGTAAAGACCACTTGTACAGCCTTGTACGGACCACTTGTACGGCCTTGTACGGACACCTCCAAACTTCTTCCTCTCCATTCCATAAGTCTTTTCCAGCCTTCCTAATAGATCATAACTCCATCTCTTATTCAGTTTAACAGCTCGTTTATTTCTGTTCCTGTTTCTGTTTTAAATAAGAATGCTTTGTGGCATGCTATACTAGGACATCCTCTTGTTAGAGCTTTAAACTTAATGGTTCCAGGTGTTGTGTTTGAAAATAATGATTGTGAAGCTTGTATTTTAGGCAAGCATTGTAAGACTGTTTTTCATAAATCCACAACCATCTATGAACATTGCTTTGATCTGATTCACTCTGATGTTTGGACTGCACCATGTTTGTCTAGGGAGAATCACAAGTATTTTGTAACAGTCATAGATGAGAAGTCTAAATACACCTGGATAACCTTGATCCCATCTAAAGATAGGGTGCTTGATGCATTTAGAAATTTTCAGAACTATGTGACTAACCAGTTTAATGCCAAGTTGAAAATTTTTAGATCAGATAATGGAGGGGAGTATACTAGACAAGCCTTCAAGCATCATCATCTCAACATGGCATACTTCACCAGACAAGTTGCCCCTATACCCCTCAACAGAATGGAGTAGCCGACAGGAAGAACATGCATCTTATGGAGGTTGCTCGGTCCATGATGTTTCACGCAAATGTCCCCAAGAGGTTTTGGAGTGATGTAGTGGCTACAGCTTGTTATCTCATCAACGGAACACCAACGAGGATCCTGGACAACCAGTCCCCATTTGAAGTCTTGAACAAACATAGACCAACCTTGAATCACCTTCGGGTCTTTGGTTGCCTATGTTTTGTTCTTAGACCGGGAGAATTGAGAAACAAACTGGAGGCAAAGAGCACTAAGGGGATGTTCATAGGGTACTCACCAGCTCAGAAAGGCTATAAGTGCTATGATCCTATAACCAGAAGAGTTCTGGTATCAAGGGAGGTGAAGTTCATTGAAGAAGGGGGTATTATGAAGAGAAGAACCAAGCAGAGTTAAAGGATCTTGCATCTGACAAGACAGCTAACTTGAGGATCATACTAGAGAGTCTTGGGATTAATCTCCCCCAAGATCCTAAGGCTGGAGGAGGACAACCACAAGGTCCCCCCAACAATGAAGGAGAACAAGCTCCCCACTTCGACCATGAGGGGGGAAATGAACCAGAAGATCAACCAGAAGTTGGAGAAGACTCTGGTTCTCATGATCAAAGTGTGGAAAAAGAGGAAGAAATGGTGAACGAGGAGGAAGAAGGATCAGTTCAAGATGGAGGTCAGAACCAAGATCAAGAAACGGCTGTTGAACAACAACTAAGGAGGAGCACTAGGATCAGGAATCCACCAACCAACTGGGTGAACACTAGAGTGTATTATAATGCTCAGGCAGTAGAGCATCCTGCTCAAGTTTCCTGCTCTCTCGCCCACTACCCTGAAGAGCATTGTGTCTTCATGGTGAATCTGGATGATAGCTACATTCCTCAGTCTTATGAGGAAGCAATGAAGGACAAAGAATGGAGAGAGTCTGTAGGAGCTGAAGCAACCGCAATGATCAAGAATGATACATGGTATGAGAGTGAACTACCAAGAGGGAAGAAGGCTGTGTCTAGTAGGTGGATCTTCACAATCAAGTATCTTGCAAATGGGAAGATAGATAGAAGACTCGGCTAGTGACACGACCCTATGATGCTTCTTTTGTTGTTGGGAGGATAGATCCTTGCAAGAAGGAATCAGAGACTCAAGTTCTTCAAGGTTTGTGGATTGAATGGTGACACAAGAGGGATGGATGAACTCTTGATACTCCTAGATGATTAGCTCGGATATAACACACAAAGTTAAACACCCTTAAGGCTCTGGATATGACACACCAGAAAGGTACTCGACAACTTCTAGAGAGAGAGAGAGTCGCCAAGAGAGAAATAACGCTTGATAATATTCGATTGCTTGAGTACAATAGGGTTTGGGAAAACCCTTAAATAAAAGAAACAAGAGAACAAACTCTCTAGGGTTTCAAAAACATTAAAATGGAAAGCTATAGTTTAAAATATAACATAAGCTTAAAGATAAATGACTTATGCTAGAACGGGTATGGGACCTTCTGGAATGGTCAAAGCATCATCACCAGGCTGCTGGTGCATTATGGCATCATGTGACCTATCTAAGCTCTCCTTGCTCTCTTTAGTAATCCGGTCCATGATCACATCATCCCCTCCCTCTTGAAAAGGATTTTGTCCTCAGATCTGGTTGATCAACAGTAAAAGGGGCCAAGTCAGTGACATTGAAGCTATTTGATACATCATACTTACCTTGGAGATCAAGTTTATAGGCATTGTCATTGATCTTGTGGATGATCTCGAAGGGTCCATCAACCCGTGGCATTAGCTTGGACTTCCTCCCGTTGGGAAAGCTATCCTTCCTCTCGTTGGGAAACCTATCCTTCCTCAGGTGAAGCCAAACTTGGTCACCGACTTCAAAGAGCTTCACACTCCTTCCCTTGTTGGCTTGCTTCTCATAGAACTTAGTTTTCTGCTCAATGTTTTGTCTAGCCTTCTCATGGATTTGTTGGACCATCTCAGCTTTGTTCTTACCGTCCAAACTAACCCTTTCACACTCAGGTAAAGGCATTAGATCCAAAGGAGAGGTGGGATTGAACCCATAAACAATTTCAAAAGGAGAATATTTAGAAGCAGAATGCATGGCATGATTGTATGCAAATTCACAATGTGGTAAGTAGTCATCCCAAGTTTTCAAGCTCTTTCTGATGAATGCACGCA
The DNA here is from genome assembly GCA_905132765.1 of Moricandia arvensis. Taxonomy (NCBI): domain Eukaryota; kingdom Viridiplantae; phylum Streptophyta; class Magnoliopsida; order Brassicales; family Brassicaceae; genus Moricandia; species Moricandia arvensis. The sequence goes on from CAJHQP010005371.1 coordinate 42,914, forward strand.
GGAGTGCTCCTAGAGTTCTATTAACTACTTCAGTTTGTCCATCAGTTTGTGGATGACATGTATTAGAAAACAACAGCTTAGTGCCTAACTTAGACCAAAGAGTCTTCCAAAAGTAACTAAGAAACTTAGTATCTCTATCAGAAACTATAGTCCTAGGCATGCCATGTGAACGACAACCTCTTTAAAGAACAAGTTAGCAATATGCAATGCATCATCAGTCTTATGACAAGCTATGAAATGTGCAATCTGAGAGAACCTATCAACAACAACAAATATGGAGTCCTTTCTGGTTCTAGTCCTAGGCAATCCAACAATGAAATCCATGGATATATCATTCCAGGGATGTTGTGGGATTGGTAAAGGAGTGTACAAACCCTGGGATTGGACTTGGGACTTAGCATGCTTGCAAGTAGCACACCTTCCACAGATTCTCTCCACATCTCTCTTCATGTGTGGCCAATAGAAGTGATCCTGCAAAACTTTAAGGGTCTTGGCAATCCCAAAGTGTCCCATTAGACTGCCCCCATGGGATTCCCTAACAAAGAGATTTCGTAGAGAACAATTAGGCACACACAATCTGTTATCATAAAACAAGAACCCATCTTGTCTAAAGTAGTGTCCTGCAGCAAACTTCTCACAAGACACATAAGCTTCTTTGAAATCAAGGTCAGTATCATACATATCTTTAATCTGCTCAAAACCAAGTATCTTAGCATCAAGAGTGGTCAAGAGAACGTACCTCCGAGATAGTGCATCAGCAACTATGTTCTCCTTACCTTGTTTATATTTGATCACGTATGGGAATGTCTCAATGAACTCAACCCATCTTGCGTGTCTCTTACTAAGCTTACTCTGCCCTTTTAGATACTTTAGGGACTCATGATCAGTGTGGATGACAAACTCATTGGGCCACAAGTAATGCTGCCATGTTTGCAAGGCCCTCACCAAGGCATAAAGTTCTTTGTCATAGGTTGCATAGTTGAGAGTGGCTCCTCCAAGCTTCTCACTGAAGTAGGCGATGGGTTTCCTCTCCTGCATCAACACAGCACCAATTCCAATCCCTGAGGCATCACATTCTATTTCAAAGGTTTTAGTAAAGTCAGGGAGAATTAAGAGAGGTGATTGAGTAAGCTTCTCTTTAAGGGTTTGCAATGCATAACATAAGCTAAAAGATAAATGACTTCTGCTAGTCTTGGGCCGAGATAGGGCCTAGGTGATTTGTAATACAAGTCGTGGCCTCGTTAAAAACCTTCCTCTGGAAAACCTCGTGGGACAAAACCAAAAGCAAGGAAAAGAGCACACACCAAATGTCTTGCCTAAACACTAACTCAGCTTGATGTAGAGATAACTTGAATGGTGATCAAGACATCTCGGATCAAACCTTGTCCAAGACTTTCTTCTTGTTGTGGATGTGAAGTGAGTAATCCTACAACAGTCTCCTTAAGTTTCTTGGCTCTGGAACGGGTCATGGGACCTTCTGGAATGGTCAAAGCATCATCACCAGGCTGCTGGTGCATTATGGCATCATATGACCTATCTAAGCTCTCCTTGCTCTCTTTAGTAATCCGGTCCATGATCACATCAGCTAGTGGCAAGAGGGTTTACCGAAACTTATGGTGAAGACTATGTGGATACTTTTTCCCTAGTTGCAAAACTCCACACCATCAGGATAGTTCTCTAAGTAGTAGTCAACCTTAAGTGGGGACTTTGGCAGATGGATGTGAAGAATGCTTTTCTTCAAGGGGAACTTGAAGACGAGGTCTACATGTACCCTCCACCGGGTTTAGAGCAGTTGTTCAAGGAAGGAAATGTTCTTAGACTAAAGAAAGGTATCTATGGTCTCAAACAATCACCAAGGGCTTGGTACAACAAGTTGAGCACAACCTTGAATGGGAGAGGCTTCAAGAAATCCGAGCTATACCACACTCTCTTCACTCTCACCATTCCATCAGGTATCATTGTTCTTCTAGTGTATGTTGATGATATCATCATCACTGGAAGTGACAAAGAAGGTATTCAAATCACCAAGATTTTAGGAAATCCAAAGACTAGGAGAGATGAAATACTTTCTTGGAATAGAGATATGTAGATCCAAGGAAGGTTTGTTCTTCTCTCAAAGGAAATATACACTTAATCTTTTGAAAGATGCAGGTATACAAGGAGGGAAGACATTCAAGACACCTTTGGAAGATGGATAAAGTGTTCCTAGTGAGCGAGAGATAAAAGATAGTCCACCATTCTAGGATGCCAAGCTTTTTAGAAAGCTTGTTGGTAAGTTGATCTACCTAACCATCACACGACCTGATATATGTTTTTGCTGTGAACCAGGTAAAGTCAAACACAATGCAAGGACAAGGGAACATCACTGGACATGGTTAACCGTCTCCTCATGTACCTGAATGGATCACCCAGATCAAGGAGTCTGGATGGGATGCAATGAGAGCACTGAAGTGGTGGGGTATTGTGAATGCGGATTGGGCTGGAGGACAGGATGGATAGGAAGTCTACTACTAGATATTTCACCTTCATTGGTGGGATCTTGTCAGTTTGGAAGAGCAAGAAGCAGAAGGTGGTCTCTTGTTTGAGTGCTGAAGCTGAGTATAGAGCCATGTTGAAGCTCACAAACGAGTTGGTTTGGATCAAGGGTATACTGAAGCACTTGGGAATTGAGCAGGCCACACCCATGACAATGCATTTTGACAACCAAGCAGCCATCCACATTGCCTCCAACTCGTTGTTCCATGAAAGAACGAAGCATATTGAAGTTGATTGCCATAAGGTGAGGCAGATGATTGTTTCTGGAGACATTCTACCTTGCTTTACCAGAAGTGAAGATCAGTTAGCCGATGTCTTCACCAAGGCAGCCAGGCAGAAAACTATAGAGTCCATCCCATACCAGACTTGTACTCTTAGACCTCACCAAACGAGGTTGATCCTCTTGCCATGGGGTCTTTACTCTTTTCCTTGTTGAGGTTTTACCCGAAGGAGGGTTCTCTTTGACAAGGTTTTTAATGAGGGAGATCTCATGGCATTCCAAGCTTGACTTGTTCCACATGGTCAAGCTTGAGGGGGAGTGTTGAACAAGAGGGGTTCACTTGATAGAGAAAGATTAGAGGAATGGAGAAGGTTTGGAATTGGAGTGTCCGTACATGTCCGTACAGTTTGGCCATACAAGGCCGTACAAGGGTTAACCTGGGTGAACTTGGTCGAAAGTTACCCCAGGTAAATGTAACTCGACCAAAAGTTACATTTACCATTTACAACCCCGACTCAAGCTTGGTTCGCGGATAAGGAAAACCAAAAGGAAGAGCTGTGGACAGGCTGGCTCATGTAGCTAAAAAAGGAAGAGCATCTGGTCAAGATACCTTTGGCATCTCGCGTGTGAAGCTTCTCGTCCAAGTATTTGAATTAGGCGCCTAAGCGAGCCTTGACTTCACACGCTTAGTCTTCTATCCGTTGAAACCTTATCCCTTTGTTGCCCTAAGCTTTCCTCTATATATTGTAACTCTCTTGTCGAGTATTAATTAATCAAGCTACTCATTTCTTTTTTCTCTTAGTCTCTCTAGTCTCTCGGTTCATCCGAAATGGGTTCGTAGATCCAAATCTCCCAAGTCTCTTTCTTTAGTCTCGAATCCTCTCAATCTCTTCTTCCTTTCTTATTCTACTCAGATTCTACTCTAGATTTCAAGGAGCA
>CAJHQP010005372.1:0-46600 GCA_905132765.1 Moricandia arvensis
TAATTCAATGAGCTTTAGTGATTCCATCAAGGATCTTCTTCAGCTTGGTTCAGAACATGCACGTGATCATATATAACTGATGATAGCTTCTCTGATTCAGGTGGGTGTCCAGGTGTCTGCTTGACAAAGAGTGTTGGTTCTGATCAAACTCTTGTTCCTATCTCACCCTGTTTTGCTGCAGTTTCTTCTTTCTCTCTGCTGCGTTCTTCTGGCAACACTTAGCTCATCATCTCTGGATTCTGGACGCGGGACTGACATGGTGTTGTGGATTTTTGCATCACAGCAGTGAGTGATTGAATCTATCATGTTCATGAGGTGTTCTTGAGCTGTGGGCTTTGCAATTCATCAAGATATGCTTCATGTAGCTGCAGCTTTCTCTGTTCCTTCCACGACTATAGTAGGACTTTAGCTCATCTCTGGATGTCCTAGCACGTCCTTTAGCTTCTCTAGCTGTGCTTTACATCCTTTCCCAAATCACTTTGCCCATACCTCTTGGCTACAAACAGTTTCTTCATGACAATCTTCATCTCATACAAGAAGAAATTTGTTGCTCTCCATATTGTCTCCTAGTGTTAGCTGTCTGATACCACCAGTCAAGTGCATATCCACATAATCCAGTAGTTGCTAGCTGAACCTGCTCTCTGCTGTGCGTCTATGGCAGTTAAAGATTGAATCCATCTCCTTTTGCCATTCTAAGTATGTATCTGGATCAAACTCTCCATAGAAGGTGGAATCTGGAAAACTTTTCTCTTCTCTGCAACAACTCCTTTGTTGCTTTGCTCTCAGCCTTTTCTCATTGTTTCTATTGATTCCAAAAGAATACATGGAAGATCTACTTGGTATTGGATAGATTCGTGCTCCTAGGATAGATCTTCAAACCCTAACCTTCAAGTGGCCTCTGATACCACTTGGTACGGCCCTGAATGGCTGTATCTCCCTGGATCACTTGAAGGGGAGTTGTGGACGATGATAGATGATGGAGATGGTCTTCTCCTTAGAGCTATGAGATGCTCTAAAGATTTTAGCTACTCCTGAGACACAGGGGCGTCCTGCTTGATTCTAGGATGGATCACAGAAGGTTCAACTCTTCTTTAGTGTGATATAAAACTGCTCACAAACGTGCAACAGGATAAAGAAAGTCTCCTAAGAGATGATTTGTCTGACCAAAAGCTTAAGTTTATTGAATAATGGTTTATTGTTTACATGGAGGCTCGTGGCTACATAAATAAGAAAGAAGAAAACGAAATCCTAAGCTAAAAAAAACCTAAACTTAAACCAAGTTGGTTTAGTCTAAACCTATCCTAATTCGGTTACTAACCCTAAACCCAATTGCAATTGGTTTACACTTAATAAAAATCATAAATAAACTTAAAATAAACCATATTAGACGTGCTTAATCTTCTTGGCCCAATCATAATCCAAGCTGGCCTTGTCTTTCCACTTTGGGCCGATAAACGGCCTTTTTTCGAACACACTCTTGCTTGTTGGCTCAATCCATCTTCTTTCTGCTACGACCAAGTACCTCCTTAAGCTTAATTTGGATGATGAAAATACTCCTGATAACCATTTCCAGCTCTGGTTCTTCATCTTCATTTCCAACTCATGTTCTCGGCCATGTCGGTTTGAACCGGTCCATTTCTCGATCACGTGCAAGACCATCATTTCATTTCCTGCCCAACCAGGCTTCCTTCCATCCATTTCCTGGTCAAATAAGACTGGCAACTAGACGTCCATGTTGGTCCATAGACACTCCTATCTGTATAAGCGGCCTCATCAAGCCATAGCCTCGTCGTCCATACTGCATGAATAAGGCCAATAGCTCTTCCAATGAGCCCATTAAGCTGTGCTATGGGCCATGGAGTCTTTTGGAACGTATTGGCTGCCAGAGATAGATTGAAGCGATCCAGGTCGCACCAGACTTGCATCACCGGCTTAGAAAACTTACCCAAGGCTCAAGTTCAGTGGAGGAGTATTACCAGGAGATGGAGTTGCTCATGCTAAGAGCTAGCATATCAGAAGATAGAGAAGCAACCATGTCAAGGTTCCTATGTGGTTTAAACCGAGAGATACAAGACAATATTGAGATGCAACATTATGTGGAGCTTGAAGAGATGCTACACAAAGCTATTCTTGTGGAGCAACAGCTCAAGAGGAAGGGACATTCACGCAGCCACTATGGCTCTAACCGGTTACACAATACCAAGGAAGAGAAGACACCTTACCCTAAGGAGTCTAAGCCGTTCCAGAAGGATCACAAGTCCTATCCAAGAGAAGAGACCAAACCAGGCAGTGCTTTTGACAAGGGCAAAGGCAAGGTTGAAGCCTCTAGTTCCAGAGCTCGTGATGTCAAGTGTTTCAAGTGCCAAGGAAGAGGTCATTACGCCTCTGAATGTACCAACAAGAGAGTCATGATTTTGCTGGAAGATGGAGAGTATGCCTCAGAAGATGACGTCACCGAGTCTGACCAAGAAGACACTGAAGAAGAACATGAAGAAGGACCAGTCCAGGGGAAGCTTTTAGTAGCAAGAAGACTTCTAAGCTTGCAAAACAAGGCTGAGGAGCTGGAGCAGCGTGAGAACCTCTTCTACACCCGGTGCTTGGTCCAAGGAAAAGTGTGCAGCCTCATTGTTGATGGAGGTAGTTGTGTGAATGCTGCGAGTGAGACCCTGGTCAAGAAGTTGGGATTGAAGGTTCAGAAGCTACAATGGCTGAATGAAGAAGGCACCATGAAGGTCTCAAGTCAAGTCCTTATTCCCTTAGCCATTGGGAGATATGAAGATGAAGTCTTGTGTGATGTGTTGCCTATGGAAGCTGGTCACATACTTCTTGGAAGACCTTGGCAATCTGATCGCCGAGTTATCCATGATGGCTTCACCAACAAGCACTCCTTTGAGTTCAAGGGACGCAAGACCACTCTGGTTCCCTTGACACCTAAGGAAGTTCAACAAGATCAGGTTCAACTCCAAAAGAAGAAGGAGATTGATCTAAACCCGGCTGGAACTAAACAGCCTAACTTTTATGCTAACATGGGTGATATCAAAAGAACTCTCTACTCTCAACAATCTGCTATCTTACTTGTGTTTAAAGAAACTCTTTTGAACCTAACAGATTCTACACCGGTGTATCCGAGTGAAATGGTTTCTCTTTTGCAGGAGTTTCAAGATGTATTTCCAGACGACAATCCCATTGGTTTACCACCTTTGAGAGGGATTGAGCACCAGATAGACTTTGTTCCAGGATCTACACTTCCAAACCGTCCAGAATACAGAACCAATCCGGTTGAGACCAAGGAGTTACAAAGACAAGTAGAGGAACTCATGGAAAAGGGCTATATCCGAGAGAGTTTGAGCCCATGTGCTGTACCAGTGCTCCTAGTGCCTAAGAAGGATGGTACATGGCGTATGTGTGTTGATTGTAGATCAATCAACAACATCACAGTGAAGTATCGCCACCCTATCCCTAGACTTGATGATATGCTTGATGAATTGCATGGTTCATGCATCTTTTCTAAGATAGATTTAAAAAGTGGTTATCATCAGATTAGGATGAAAGAAGGAGAGGAATGGAAAACTGCATTCAAAACTAAACATGGATTATATGAATGGTTAGTTATGCCATTCGGGTTAACCAATGCACCTAGTACATTCATGAGGTTAATGAATCATGTTCTTAGGTCATTCATAGGCATTTCTGTTGTAGTATACTTTGATGACATCTTAGTATATAGCAAGAACTTAGAAGAACATCTAGAACATCTTAAGGCTGTCCTGAATGTTTTAAGGAATGAAAAGCTTTATGCCAACTTGAAGAAGTGCACCTTTTGCACGGATTACTTGGTTTTCCTAGGCTTTGTTGTAAGTGCAGATGGAGTTAAGGTCGATGAGGAGAAGATCAAAGCCATCAAAGACTGGCCGAGTCCAACCACAGTAGGAGAAGTGAGGAGTTTCCATGGGCTTGCTGGGTTCTATAGGCGATTTGTGAGAGACTTTAGCACCATTGCAGCTCCCTTGACTGAAGTGATAAAGAAGGATGTCGGATTCAAGTGGGGAGAAGCACAAGAGAAGGCTTTCCAGGACCTAAAAGAGAAGCTTACTCAATCACCTCTTCTTATGCTTCCTGACTTTACTAAAACGTTTGAAATAGAATGTGATGCCTCAGGAATTGGAATTGGTGCTGTATTGATGCAGGATAGGAAACCTATAGCCTACTTCAGTGAGAAGCTTGGAGGAGCCACTCTCAACTATGCAACCTATGACAAAGAACTCTATGCCTTGGTGAGGGCATTACAAACGTGGCAACATTACTTGTGGCCCAAGGAGTTTGTCATACACACTGATCATGAGTCCCTAAAGTATCTAAAAGGGCAGAGTAAGCTTAGCAAGAGACACGCAAGGTGGGTTGAATTCATTGAGACCTTCCCATACGTGATCAAGTATAAACAAGGTAAGGAGAACATAGTTGCTGATGCACTATCTCGGAGGTATGTTCTCTTGACCACTTTAGATGCTAAGTTACTTGGTTTTGAGCAGATAAAAGATATGTATGTTACTGACCATGATTTCAAGGAAGCCTATGCTTCTTGTGAGAAGTTTGCTGCAGGACATTACTTCAGGCTAGAAGGCTACTTGTTTTATGATAATAGATTGTGTGTGCCTAACTGCTCTTTGAGAGATCTCTTTGTCAGGGAATCCCATGGGGGCAGTCTAATGGGACACTTTGGGGTTGCCAAGACCTTAAAAGTTTTGCAGGATCACTTCTATTGGCCGCATATGAAGAGAGATGTGGAGAGAATCTGTGGGAGGTGTGCTACTTGCAAGCATGCCAAGTCCCAAGTCCAATCCCAGGGTTTGTATACTCCTTTACCCATCCCACACCATCCCTGGAATGACATTTCCATGGATTTTGTTGTTGGATTACCTAGGACTAGAACCGGAAAGGACTCAATCTTTGTTGTTGTTGATAGGTTCTCTAAGATGGCACATTTCATAGCATGTCATAAGACTGATGATGCATTGCATGTTGCTAACTTGTTCTTTAAAGAAGTTGTTCGTTTGCATGGCATGCCTAGAACTATAGTTTCTGATAGGGATACTAAGTTTCTTAGTTACTTCTGGAAGACACTTTGGTCTAAGCTAGGCACTAAACTGTTGTTTTCTACTACTTGTCATCCGCAAACTGATGGACAAACTGAAGTGGTTAATAGAACCTTAGGAACACTCCTGCGTGCATTCATTAAAAAGAACTTAAGGACATGGGAAGAATACTTACCACACTGTGAATTTGCATACAATCATGCTATGCATTCTGCCTCTAAGTATTCACCTTTTGAGATTGTTTATGGGTTCAATCCCACCTCTCCTTTGGATCTAATGCCTTTACCTGAGTGTGAAAGGATCAGTCTAGATGGCAAGAAGAAAGCAGAGATGGTCCAACGGATCCATGAGAAGGCTAGACAAAACATTGAGCAGAAAACCAAGCTTTATGAGAAGCAAGCCAACAAGGGGAGACGTGTGAGGACCTTTGAAGTTGGTGACCAAGTTTGGTTGCACCTGAGGAAAGATAGGTTCCCCAACGAGAGGAAGTCCAAACTGATGCCAAGGGTTGATGGACCTTTTGAGATCATCCACAAGATCAATGACAATGCCTACAAACTTGATCTCCAAGGTCAGTACGATGTATCAAATAGCTTCAATGTCACTGACTTGGCTCCTTTTGCTGTAGATGAACCTGATTTGAGGCCAAATCCTTTTCAAGAGGGAGGGGATGATGTGATCATGGACCGGATCACTAAGGAGAACAAGGAGAGTCTAGATGAGCCACTTGAAGCCACATTGCACCAGCAGCCTGGTGATGATGCTCTAGCCATTCCTGAAGGTCCCATGACTCGTTCCAGAGTCAAGAAGCTTAAAGAGAATGTTGTTGGATTACTCACTTCACATCCACAACAAGAAAGTCTTGGACAAGGTCTGATCCGAGGTGTCTTGATCACAATTCAAGCCATCTCTACATCAAGCTGAGTTAGTGTCTAGGCAAGACATGGGGTGCGTGCTCTTTTCCTTGCTTTTGGTTTTGTCCCACGAGGTTTTCCGGAGGAAGGTTTTTAACGAGGCCACAACTTGTCTTCACATCACTTAGGCCCTATCTCGGTCCAAGTCTAGAAATAAGTTTACATTTTATGTTATTTTTAAGCATATGTTAAAGTTAAACCATAGTTTCCATTTTGCTTATTTCCGAAACCCTAGAGAGCTTGTTTTCGGTTTCTTTTTATTTAAAGGGTTCCTAAACCCTATTGTAACTCATCCAACTTTTTATCAACGAGTATTCTTTTCTCCTTGGCGGCTCTCTCTCTAGAAAGTGTGTCGAGTTCTGGTGTGTAATATCCAGAGAACTAAGGGTGTCTAAATTGGTGTGTCATATCCGGTTTGTTCATCTAGGAGTATCAAGAGTTCATCCATCCCTCTTGTGTCACCATTCAATCCACACGCCTTGAAGAACTTGAGTCTCTGATTCGTTCTTGCAAGGATCTATCCATTCCCATCAACCAAAGAGCATCCTAGGGACGCATCAAGTTCTTCTGGTGTGTAATATCCAGAGACCTAAGGGTGTCTAAGTTGGTGTGTCATATCCGACTTGTTCATCTAGGAGTATCAAGAGATCATCCATCCCTCTTGTGTCACCAATCAATCCACAATCCTTGAAGAACTGGAGTCTCTGATTCGTTCTTGCAAGGAACTATCCTCCCTATTAACCAAAGAGCATCCTAGGGGCGCATCAGAGGAGTATGGCAGGGGCGACCAATTCTGATAGTCCAGTGACCAGAATGTGAGAATAGATATATAATGGTGTGTGAGTGAATGTGACAGACTGGTTGAGTGTGAACAAGAGAAAGATTGAGAAACAGAGAGAATGAGTCTGCTGGACAGATTGTATGCAAGACAAAGAATAAAAGTGTTTGAGAGTGTGAGTGAGACTGAGCTCTTGGGTAACAAGAGAATAGAGAGTATGAAGGATAGAGAAACAACAGAATAAGAGAATTGGTGAAGGAGAGAAGTAACTTTCACTTCAGAGAGTATGAGAGATTATGCAGATTTTAAGAGAGAATTATGAGAATGTTTGTGAGAGTTTGAGTAACCAGAGATTATGAGAGAGTATGAGACCAGAGAGTGGTGAAGAAGAAAGGGGAACTCCCCCATTCAGCTTAATGAATTTCGTGGACAAGGAGGGCTTAATATAGCCAAAGAAGCAACAAGACAACAAAGACAAATAAACAATGAATAAACTGTGGTCTAAATAAACAACTATATTAAGGGGAATCAGAAGAGCAGACTGGCTGGAACAGGCTGGGCACGTCCAGAATGAGGGACAATGACAGGTCCTAACAGCTCTTAAGCTCAGCATGTGACTTCCTCATCTTGGCTCCATTTGAATTCAAACTTTCCTTGGCGCCAGTGGCTTGGTTTCTGGTCGAGATGAGATGACCCGAGATTTGCACATTGGTCTTGATTCTTTTGCACAAACTCTGCACCAAAAGATTATCTTCAACCCTTGTTTTGCACATTGATCTTTGGGTGTTTTGTGGCTGACCCGAACTTTGCACTTCATTATCTTTCTTGTGCAAATCTTGTGCAAAATAATCTTTTTGTACAAACTTTACACATGATTATTTTTTGCACAATCTTTGCACAAGCGACCTTCCTTCCCAGCTGGTGCTTCTTCCTTCTTTATTCCAACACAGAAGAGACTTTGATTCCCTTATAAAAGCTGCCAAGGCCCTTATCTCACCCAAGGAGGCTGGTAAATATTATCCTGACTCTAAACCCATCATTATAAGTTCAGGAGCTAGCCATCAGATGATTAGTGATAGGAACCTGGTTAGTAATATTAAACCTGCCTCAGGGAATGTGCTTATAGCAAATGGTGATAAGGTTAAGATAGAAGGGATAGGGAACCTTAGGCTGTTTGATAGAGAATCCACTGCCTTATATATGCCTCAGTTTACATCAAACTTGCTATCAGTTAAAATGGCAACCGTGGACCTGAATTGTCAAGTTCTTTTTAGACCTGATGAGGTTGAATTTCAAGACCTGAAGACAGGGCAGGTAATTGGAAAAAGGGTACAGCCATCAGGAACTATATCACCTAGAAAAGACTAAGGTTTCTGGAGCATCTCCTGCTCACTGCCTAGTCAGTACTTCTAATGGGATTGAGAGAATCATATGGCACTCCAGATTGAGACATCCTCACACTAGAGCTTTGAACTTGATGTTTCCGGGTATGGTGGTTCAGAATGATGATTGTAAAGCCTGCATCTTGGGGAAGCATTGTAGAACAGTCTTTCTAAGGTGTAGCACTATCTATGAGAAGTGTTTCGACCTGATTCACTCTGATGTGTGGACAGTGTGAGAATAGAGAGAAACTGGTGAGAATGAAATGGAGAATAATTTTGGTGAAGAGAATCTGCTTCTGGTTTAGTTTGGACCAGAAAGACTAAGAATCAAAGATAGAGTGTTTTTGAGAGTTTAAGTGAGAATGATGGGATTATGGAGAGAATTTGTGATCTTCTGGTTTAGTATGGACCAGAGAAAAGGATGGACGAAATTATGACTGAGAGTATTTGAGAGTTTGTGAGAATAAGAGATTGAGAGAATAAGGTAACCAGAGATTTGTTGAAGGAAAGAGTTAACTTATCACTTCAGAGAGTATGAGAGTATGAGAGATTATGAACCAGAGAATAAGTGAAGGAGGAGGCTCAACTCTCCTTAGGAATTTCGTGGGTTACATGTGAGGGCTTTATAGCCAAGTTACAAGACATTACAAGCACAATAAACTACTGATAAAACATGAAAACTTAAATAACTAATTTGTAAAGAAAGAGAGATCAGAGCAGGTTCAGAACTGGCTGGGGCAGACTGGTAAGAAGCAGGCTTTGGCATGGACAGTCTGGCACGTCCAGAGGAAGAGAAAGTGACTGGAGGAAGGGGGCACATTCAGCTTGGTGTGATAGTGACAGGTCCAGCTGCGTCTCCAAAGCCCCCATGTGACTTCTTCTTGTCCAATTCAAACTAGCTCCTTCCATTTGAATTCAAACCAAGTATCCTTAGGTTTCTGGACCTTTAGCCACGTCCAAGAGTTTTCCAAACACCTTTCTTGCCTTGCAAGTCAGGTTAGGTTAAGTGGTTTATGGACAGCCTTCATCTTTCCTTGCAAGTCAAGTCTGCTTGATCCAGATTGTTTCTTCAACCATCTTTTCTTCTTCTTCTCTTTCTTTCATTATTCCAACAGACAGAGCCTTGTATGTCCAGAGAGAATCACAAGTATTTTGTCCCCTTCATTGATGAGAAGTCCAAATACACATGGGTGACTCTGATTCAGTCAAAAGACAGGGTGCTGGATGTTGAAATTCATGAGTGTTTGTCTCATGTAAGGAGTGATTCATTCAACTTGTGACTGAATCCCTTTCAACCATACAACAGGAACTCACCATTCAAAGAAAGAGACAACCAACTTGCGGTTTGAATCCTCACACACAGCTTACTATATAACCAAAAATCCTAGACAGTAAACTGGTTATATGAAGCAGAAACTCTCTAATATGAATCTATCCTTGAGAAGTAACACAACACTTAGAGTTTGTGTACTTAGATGAATGGGATTTAGAATCAGTAAGCTAGACTTTAATGTTGGAATAATGAAAGAAAGAGAAGAAGAAGAAGAAAGCTGGATTAAGGTTCAAACCGGGACATAAAAGTAAGAAGATTTGAAGCTGTCTACAGTTCATCGAAAACCTAACCAGACTTGACTTCCAAGGCAAGGAGTGAGTGTGGAAGACCTTGTGGACGTGGCTGAAGTTCTAGAAGTCAAGTAAATTCAGTTTGAATGCAATTGGAACAATCTGGTTTGATTTAAGCAAGAAGAAGTCACATGGGATGCATAAGGAGTTGTGTAGACATGTCTGTTGGAATTCATGAGTGTTTGTCTCATGTCAAGAGAGTATTCAGTTAACTTGTAACTGAATCCTCTTCAACCATACAACAGGAACTCACCATTTAAGGGAAGAGACAACCAACTTGTGATTGAATCCTCATACACAGCTTACTATATAACCAAGAATCCTAGACAGTAAACTGGTTTTGTGAAGCAGAAACTCTCTAGTATGAATCTAATCCTTGAGAAGTAACACAACACTTAGGTTTTGTGTACTTAAGATGAAGAGGATTTTAGAATCAGTAATCTAGAGATTAAGAGGAGATAAAGAAGAGTTTAGAGTGAGTTTGACAAGTATTAGGCTGCCTTAAGAGAGATAGAGTTAAGGCAGCCTCTAAACCCTAATGCTTAACTCCTTACATTGTGAATATTATTTAGACACAAGCAAGAGAGAGAGAGAGAGAGAGACGAGCTTAGAGAGAGAGAAACTTGTCTATTGATTCTGGTAAGTGTTACAAGAGAGGGTGAAGGTCTTTAAATAGACAATCACTTACAATAAACAATTACTAAAACAAGGAAATATAAACAAATAATTCTGTAGGGATGAGAAGAGGCCAAAGGGGATACAGCCAAGGGGAGGCACGTCCAGAGGAGGAGAAAGGGACATGAGAAAGATAGTGACCATGTCTGATGAGTGAAAGTGACAGGTCAGCAACAGCTCTCTCCTTAAGCTTAACATGTGACTTTCTTCCATATTTGAATTTGAATCTGGTCAAACCCTCTACCAACAGTTTCCTTAGCTTCTTGAGACCCTCAGCTCGTGTTCCCATCAGTACATTGCCTCCCAAGGCAAGTTAGGTCATAGTAGATTGCTTGTGATCCAAGTCTGTACAAACAGAACCAGATTGGCTTCTCTTGATGAACTTATTCTTGGATCATCAACCATCTTCTTCTTCTGGTCATCCCTTTATTTATTTCAACACCCCCCCTCAAGCTTGACCATAGGAGATCCTTGGAAAAGCTTGGAACTAAGAGTACTTGCCTCATTAAAAACCTGTGTGGAAAACCTCATAGGATAAAACCATCACTTAGGGAAAAAGAGTGCAACTAACCTCAGCCTAGGGATTGGCCAGTGGGTTTAAGAGTCTTAGATCAATTTTAGGACTCATAAACCCTGGATCATGGCCTTACTTCAATGGCAAGCACACACCACTGCCTTCCTTGCTTCCCACTCAAACTGCTTGGAACTCTCCATGTGTCTGGTTCTTTGTCTCCCCCTTTCTTCAGACAACCTGCCATCATCAAAGGGTTTGATCCATGACCAGAATCTTCTCATGAGCTCCAAGTACCTGATTCAAACAATGCACACATACTTGCATCAATTCTCAAGGGGTAAACCTATTCAAACAAGAATAAGTACAGTTTTAGGTACTTCCCTTGCATAAGAAGATGGACACTGGCTTCTCATATTAACACCCCTCCTCAAGCTTGACCTGATAATGAGAGTATGTGGTCAAGCTTGGAAGATGAGAGCCAGTGATGATCACCAATGCCTTGAGACCACAGCCCTCTTGGCTTGAATTGTGGGCTTTTCTCTTGAGTGTACTTCCTGTCCACCCTCTTGGCAGCAGGTAAGTCACTTCTGAGCAATCTCTCCACTGCTCCATTCATCCTCTCAACCATCTTGGGAGTTTATGGACACAATCAGCGTCCAAAGTGTTGATGGGCAGTGGGCAATCTCCATGGTCAGGAATATAAATCAAGTGTAGGCTCTGATCAACATGGGCAGCCTGTCAACAAACACTAAGACAAGCATCAGTGGACAACAAGAGATCAGATCATGGGTGTTCACCAAGTCTGATCTTTAAAACACATTTCAAACAAGCAATGGACAGATATCTTCATGATTCTATCCTAGCAACACTCTCTGAATCCTAATCAACAAGACTAAGAATTCAGGCCACAACACAATCAATTCTCCTAAGGACAGAAACAAAACTATTCTTTCAAGACAACTTAACTTCAAGACAGTTTAACAACCTTAGGGAGATTCTAAACAAGATTGTGAGAATAGAGATTTAAGTAACCAAAGATTATAAGTAACCAGAGAATAAGTAGAGAGTAGAGAATGATGTAACCAGAGTATTAGTAGCCAGAGAATGGGAGAATGATGGAGATATAGTAAGCTGGAGAATTAGAGAATGAGAGAATAGAGAATAGAAAAGAGAAATTTCTCAAGAGTTCTAATGGACAGAGTTTTGCTCTGTTTTCTTGAGTTTTGAGGAAGCATAAACAGCCAGGAGCATCCAATACTCATCAAGAGTTTGTTGCTTTATTAGCTGAAATACAATGGACCATTGAACAATTAATTTGCTCACTGATCTTAGACATGTTCCACTGAAATAACTCATGACCTGATGTTTTCCAGGGCTTTCAACAAAAGAACCAACAGAATAACACATGAAGAAGTGTTTTCTGTGGCTTAGACAACAATGAATCCAATGGATCAAAACAGTTTGTCCACTGGTCAAAGAGATGCTCCATTAAGAGAAAGCTATTATCCAATGGATAAAGCATAATGGTGAAGCATTTTTGAAATCTTTCTCTTCCTCAAGCTTGATTCAGGATACTAACAAGTACTGACCAAGCTAACACAATACCAGAGTGGTAGAGAAAGGATTTATTTAAACAAAATAGAGATAAAAGAGGTGAGTTTAATCCCAAAGAAGAGCAACAAAGCTCTGATACCATGTTGGAATTCATGAGTGTTTTTCTCATGTCAAGAGAGTATTCAGTTAACTTGTAACTGAATCCTCTTCAACCATACAACAGGAACTCACCATTTAAGGGAAGAGACAACCAACTTGTGATTGAATCCTCATACACAGCTTACTATATAACCAAGAATCCTAGGCAGTAAACTGGTTTTGTGAAGCAGAAACTCTCTAGTATGAATCTAATCCTTGAGAAGTAACACAACACTTAGGGTTTGTGTACTTAAGATGAAGAGGATTTTAGAATCAGTAATCTAGAGATTAAGAGGAGATAAAGAAGAGTTTAGAGTGAGTTTGACAAGTATTAGGCTGCCTTAAGAGAGATAGAGTTAAGGCAGCCTCTTATTGACATGAAGCAATAAAAGAGACAAGAAAGATAAAGAGATGATTCTGATGGTTGAAGAAGCAAGTGGATGAGAAGACTTGTGGCTCAAGTCTGTCCGTACAGCCTTGCCATTCAAGTAACCCATCTGACCTAGATTTACTTGAAAGGCAAGGAAGAAGAAGCTTAACTCGTCTGGACCAAGTTTGAATGAGTATAGAGCCGTTGGAGAAGTCTGGACAAGAGCAGGCAAGTTGGCTGAATAGAATATATTAAAAGTCACATGCTACCCTAAGGGTTGGGACCAGTCCAGAAAGGTCACTTTCATGGTCCAGACCTGGAGAAGACCATCATATTTTATTATTATCCTTCTTGTCTCGATTTAGTCTCTTTTATCTTTAAATAATGTTGTTTGTAACCCGAAGAAAGCAAGGAAACATTTTCCTCACTTATTCTATTTTCTCAGTTCTCTCTCTCTCTCATCGCTCATCTCTCACGAAATTCTCTCTTCTCTCTCCCTAAGTTCTCTCTGTTCTTCCTGTTCTTCAACTATTCTACACAAACCAGACCTTCAATCTTCTTATTCTAACATGGTATCAGAGCTAAAAAGCTCTTGAAACCTTTCTCTACTTCCGCAAAGCATTCTATTCCAGTTTCTGTTTGAAATTTCTTCAAGTCTCACCCTATTACCCAGTGGTTAATAGCAAGAGAAGATGAAGAATATCAAGCTTGCAACCATTCCTGTGACTCTGAAGGGGATGATCTACCTTCTATGGTCTAGATTGGTGAAAACTGCCCTTGGAGGAAGAGGTTTATGGAGTCATGTCTCAACTGGAGAAGCTCCAAAACAGACCATCCAAGGAGAAGATGGAAAGGAGATAGTCGTGGTGGATGAAGGCAAATGGGCCCAAGAGGACTTCATGGTGCTTTCTCTCATCCAAAACTCTCTGGATCCAGCCATTTTGGAAGCTTATTCATACTGTGAAAGCTCCAAAGACTTATGGGAAACTCTCTACAAGGTTTATGGAAACCTGTCCAACCTTACTTGAGTTTTTGAAGTTAAGAAGGCCATTAACTCTCTCAGTCAAGAAGATATGGACTTCACAACTCACTTTGGCAAGTTTAGGTCCCTTTGGGCTGAGTTGGAGATGCTCAGACCGCACACAGTTGACCCAGCAGCTCTGAATGAGAGGCGTGAGCAAGATAAGGTATTTGGGCTACTCCTCACTCTCAGTCCAACCTACAACGACCTGATTAAACATATACTGAGAGCTGACAAGTTACCAAGCCTGGAAGAAGTATGTGCTCAGATAGAAAAGGAGCAAGGATCCCTTGGCCTTTTTGGAGGCAAAGGCGAGCTAGTCATGAGCAATCAAGCTGAAGGACCAGTAGCAAACAAGGGATTTTACAAGCATGATGATAGGAAGGTCTTGATATGTGACCACTGCAAGAAGAAGGGCCACATAAAGGATAAGTGCTGGATACTTCATCCTCATTTGAATCCCAACAAATTCAAGGAGCCACAGAGTCATTACCAGGATGCTAGAGCTCATTTCTCAAATGATGGAGCTGAACCAGTAACTCCCTCTGGATGCTCCTCTATGTGCTCTAACACTGGTATGGGAAAAGCCATGGCAACAACATCATCTTACTCCACTGCAAGGACCAATCAGAATGAGACCATCAAACGTTCTGACCTAGAGGCTCTCATCAAGGCCTTAAAAGAAAACTCTGGTATCCCTAACACCCTTGGTATCTCACTTAATGCATCTTATATTGTTGGTACTGCCATGAATGAAATAGATACTACTAGACCTCTAGTAATAGATTCAGGTGCATCACACCATATGATTAGTGATTCAAATCTGATAACTAATATAAAACCAGCTCTAGGTAATGTCATGATAGCTAATGGTGATAAGGAACCAATAAAAGGTGTAGGTGATTTGAAATTGTTTGATAAAGTGTCTAAAGCCTTCTATATGCCAACCTTTGCTTCTAATCTTCTGTAAGTTAAAAAGGCCACCACTGATTTGAATTGTCATGTTACATTCACACCTAATGAAGTGTATTTTCAGGATATTAAGACTAGTAAGTTGCTGGGCAAAGGTGGAACCAAGGGGGACTTGTACCTGCTTGAGGACACTATGCTTGCTTCTGATTTATCTTGTGCTTTAAATTCTGTTTCTGAATTCCCTAAAGATGTAATATGGCATGCTAGATTAGGACATCCTCACTCTCGTGCCTTGAACATCATGTTGCCTAGTATTTCTTTTAAAAGTGATTGTGAGGCTTGTATTCTAGGAAAACATTGCAAAACTGTGTTTCCTAAATCAATGACCATATATGATAGTTGCTTTGATTTAGTTCATTCTGATGTGTGGACAGCACCATGTGAGTCTAGAGAACAACATAAGTACTTTGTGACATTTATAGATGAAAAATCTAAGTACACTTGGTTAACTTTGTTGAAATCAAAAGATAGGGTGCTAGAAGCTTTTAAGAACTTTCAAAGTTATGTTACTAATCACTTTCATGCCAAGATTAAGATCTTTAGGTCAGATAATGGAGGAGAATACACTAGCACAGCCTTCAAACAACACCTTGCCACACAAGGCATCATCCATCAAACCAGTTGCCCCTACACTCCTCAACAAAATGGTGTGGCAGAGAGGAAAAATCGACACCTAATGGAGGTGGCCAGGAGCATGATGTTCCACATGAATGTACCTAAGCGCCTGTGGGGAGATGCAGTTGTCACTGCCTCTTACTTGATCAACAGAATCCCCACAAAAGTTCTCAGTGATAAATCACCTTATGAGGTACTCAACAAAACTAGGCCATCTATAGATCACTTGCGTGTGTTTGGGTGTATGTGCTTTGTCTTGATCCCAGGTGAACTAAGAAACAAATTGGAGGCCAAGAGTACAAAGGCCATGTTTATTGGATACTCTCCAACTCAGAAGGGCTACAAGTGCTATGTCCCAGACACTAGGAAAGTTCTGATCTCCAGGGATGTTAAATTTGTGGAATCAAGAGGCTACTATGATGAGAAGAGTTGGAGTGAACTCAAAGATCTATCTCAATCTGCCTCTGATAGAGCTAACAACCTGAGAGTGATTCTGGAAAACTTTGGCATCAGTATGCCAAAGGAACCTATGGAGGCCAGGGAGACACCATCTCACAGTGAAGCAACTGCTGAGGAAGACACTACAGTCACTCATCCTGATCATGAGGGGGGAAGTGAAACTATACATGCTGAAGAGAACTCAATGGCTCATGATCAAGATGAGATGCCATCAGATACAACAAATGAGACTCAACCAGGCGACTCAAGTGAAACAAATGAGGCAGAAGCTGATCAGATACAACCTTTGAGAAGAAGTACAAGGATCAGGAACCCTGCATCAAACTGGACCAAAACAAGAGTATACTTCAATGCTGAAGCAGTAGCTCATCCAATCAGTGCAGCATGCTCCCTTGCTCAGTATCCAGAAGAACATCAAGCCTTCATCAGTGAATTGGACCAGGAATGGATACCAAGATCATATCAGGAGGCAATGGAACATGAGGAGTGGAGAGAATCCGTGGGAAAAGAGACTGATGCTATGATTGCAAATGATACATGGTATGAAGCTGAGCTTCCCAAAGGCAAGAAGGCAGTAACAAGTAGATGGATCTTTACCATCAAGTATTTAGCCAATGGAAAACCAGAAAGAAAGAAGACAAGGCTAGTAGCAAGGGGATTCACTCAAACATATGGGGAAGACTATAATGATACATTTGCACCAGTGGCCAAGTTACATACAATAAGGATTGTTATCTCACTTGCTGTCAACTTGGGATGGGATCTATGGCAAATGGATGTGAAGAATGCCTTTCTACAAGGAGAGTTGGAAGATGAAGTATACATGCGACCACCTCCAGGCCTAGAGAACCTTGTAGCACCAGGAAATGTTCTGAGGTTAAAGAAGGCAATCTATGGCTTGAAGCAGTCACCAAGGGCCTGGTATCACAAGTTGAGTACAACACTCAATGGAAGAGGCTTTGTAAAGTCTGAAGCTGATCATACCCTCTTCACACTCACTAGCCAGCAAGGGATGGTTGTCATCCTAGTCTATGTAGATGATATTATCATCACTGGCAGCAACAAGGAAGGTATACTCTCAACCAAATCTTTCCTTAAATCTGCATTTGATATAAAGGATTTGGGAGAGTTGAAGTACTTCCTAGGGATTGAAATATGCCGCTCTAAAGAGGGGCTTTTCTTATCCCAAAGGAAGTACACACTTGATCTTTTAAATGAGGCAGGAAACCTTGGAGCAAGACAAGCCAAAACTCCATTGGAAGAAGGTTACAAGGTACTGCGAGAGGGGGAGTTTGAAGATACTTGCTTTGAAGATGTCAAGAAGTATAGGAGAATGGTTGGGAAGCTTATATATCTGACCATCACTCGCCCAGATATATGTTTTGCTGTGAACCAAGTCAGTCAGCATATGCAAGGACCTAAAGTTCATCACTGGAATATGGTGGAGAGGATCCTAAGATACTTGAGAGAAGCTCCTGGCCAAGGTGTATGGATGGCTTGTAATGGAAGCACTGAAGTGGTAGGATATTGTGATGCTGATTGGGCTGGAGACAGAGTTGATAGGAAATCAACAACTGGTTATTGCACCTTCATTGGAGGAAATTTGGTTACATGGAAGAGCAAGAAGCAGAAGGTGGTATCATGCTCAAGTGCTGAGGCAGAATACAGGTCTATGAGGAAGCTAACAAGTGAACTTATATGGATCAAGGGATTGCTAAAGGACCTGAGTATAGAGATCACCTCACCCATGACAATGCATTGTGATAACCAGGCGGCTATCCATATTGCATCCAACTCAGTGTTCCATGAGAGGACCAAACATATAGAAGTGGATTGCCACAAAGTGAGACAAGCAGTAGAGCAGCAAGTGATTCTACCATGCTACACTAGAAGTGAAGATCAACTGGCTGATATATTCACTAAGGCAGCCAGCAGCAGGGTTTGTGAGTTCATTCATCCAAAGCTTGGACTCATAGACCTCACATGTCACTGATCTCTCCTCCATGGAGTGTTCTACTCTTTTTCCTTGTTTGGTTTTTATCCCAAGAGGTTTTGCCAAGTAAGGTTTTAATGAGGGAATGCTTCATGGTTTCCAAGCTTGACCAGTCCCTATGGTCAAGCTTGAGGGGGAGTATTGACATGAAGCAATAAAAGAGACAAGAAAGATAAAGAGATGATTCTGATGGTTGAAGAAGCAAGTGGATGTGAAGACTTGTGGCTCAAGTCTGTCCGTACAGCCTTGCCATTCAAGTAACCCATCTGACCTAGATTTACTTGAAAGGCAAGGAAGAAGAAGCTTAACTCGTCTGGACCAAGTTTGAATGAGTATAGAGCCGTTGGAGAAGTCTGGAGAAGAACAGGCAAGTTGGCTGAATAGAATATATTAAAAGTCACATGCTGCCCTAAGGGTTGGGACCAGTCCAGAAAGGTCACTTTCATGGTCAGACCTGGAGAAGACCATCATATTTTATTATTATCCTTCTTGTCTCGATTTATTTTCTTTTGTCTTTAAATAATGTTGTTTGTAACCCAAAGAAAGCAAGGAAACATTTTCCTCACTTATTCTATTTTCTCAGTTCTCTCTCTCTCACATCTCTCACGAAATTCTCTCTTCTCTCTCCCTAAGTTCTCTCTGTTCTTCCTGTTCTTCAACTATTCTACACAAACCAGACCTTAAATCTTCTTATTCTAACACCTCTAAACTCTAATGCTTAACTCCTTACATTGTGAATATTGTTTAGACACAAGCAAGAGAGAGAGAGAGAGCGAGACGAGCTTAGAGAGAGAGAGAAACTTGTCTATTGATTCTGGTAAGTGTTACAAGAGAGGGTGAAGGTCTTTAAATAGACAATCACTTACAATAAACAATTACTAAAACAAGGAAATATAAACAAATAATTCTGTAGGGATGAGAAGAGGCCAAAGGGGATACAGCCAAGGGGAGGCACGTCCAGAGGAGGAGAAAGGGACAGGAGAAAGATAGTGACCAGGTCTGATGAGTGAAAGTGACAGGCCAGCAACAGCTCTCTCCTTAAGCTTAACATGTGACTTTCTTCCATATTTGAATTTGAATCTGGTCAAACCCTCTACCAACAGTTTCCTTAGCTTCTGGAGACCCTCAGATCGTGTTCCCATCAGTACATTGCCTCCCAAGGCAAGTTAGGTCATAGTAGATTGCTTGTGATCCAAGTCTGTACAAACAGAACCAGATTGGCTTCTCTTGATGAACTTATTCTTGGATCATCAACCATCTTCTTCTTCTGGTCATCCCTTTATTTATTTAAACAATGTCACTGTAACCAAGGAAGGCTTTGCCTCTCCTCCTGTCCCTTTCACCTCCTCTGGACATGCCAGAGTGTCTACAACAACCTGCTCTACACCAGTCTGTCCAGCCAGTTCTGAATCATCTTTCCATACAATATTATTAGTTTAGTTTACCTCTTATATTGTTAGTTTAATGTGTTTGTAGTCTTGTGAGTTGTTTGTGTCTTGGCTATAAAGCCCCCACATGTAACCCACGAAATCTCAAAGGAGAAATGAATCAACTCCTTCACTTATTCTCTGGTTCACACTCTCTCAAAGCCTCTTCTCTCTCTGGTCCACACGGCCTCATACTCTCCAAACCCTCATATTCTCTCAGTCTCACTCACAAAACAGTCTCTTAGCCAAAACTGATTCTCTTTCACCCAAACTCTTCATTCTCTTAATACACTCGTCTAAACACTTCATTCTCACCATATTATCATCATTTTCTCTCTATTCTAACATGGTATCAGAGCAGAAAAGCTCTTGAGACTCATTTGACTTCCGCAAAATCTCTCTATAAATCTCTGTCAAAATTTCCCTCCTCCTTCACTTATTCTCTGGTTCACAATCTCTCATACTCTCATACTCTCTGAAGTGATAAGTTAACTCTTTCCTTCAACAAATCTCTGGTTACTTTATTCTCTTAGTCTCTTATTCTCACAAACTCTCAAATACTCTCAATCATAATTCCGTCCATCCTTCATTGTCTCTGGTCCATACTAAACCAGAAGATTACAAACACTCTCCATAATCCCATCATTCTCACTTAAACTATCAAAAGCACTCTCTCTTTGATTCTCAGTCTTTCTGGTCCAAACTAAACCAGAAGCTGATTCTCTTCACCAAAATTATTCTCCATTTCATTCTCACCATATTCTCTCTATTCTCACATGGTATCAGAGCAACAAAGCTCCTGAAAACCTATTCTCACTTCCGCAAAATCTCTGTCAAAATTTCTCTTTAAAAACTACCTTGGATACATCTCTTTATCCACTGGTCCAAAGGTCTTCCAAGAGGGAAGAACCTCACCAGAACTCAAGATAAGGGAGTATACCAGTCTATGAATCCCAAGGATGTTGATCTGAGGTAATAAAGAGAGGAGGTTTAAAGGGTTTAGGATGGAATTTGGGATCAAAGGGAAGGTTGTGCAAATTTGGGGTGAGTGTACGGACGGTATGGACCGTACGGACTATACGGCCGACCGTACGGACCACTCGACCCAAATTACTTTAAACTCGACCAAATCACATTTTGGTCTTGTGCAAAAACTGGGTCAAGTTGTACGGATCCGTACAACTCAAGGTCCGTACATCCATGGCCGAGACTTGGGTCACAAGGCAGAAGGAAGAAGATAACCTTGCTGGGTAAAAAGGAAGAAGGTTAACATGTTGGGTACTCGGTAAAGAAGTGGCTCGCGGATAAGGAGAGAAAGCGTGACCAAGACAGCCTCTCCAGAGCTGGAAAGGTGAAGGCATCTAGTCAAGATGCCAAAGGCATCTCGCTCCCTAAGCCACAAGTTCAAAACCAGGCGCGCTCCTCTCCTTGACCGGCCACGTCTCCTTCTTTATGTCCATTCCCTTTGTATCCGTTGTAAAGCCTTTATATAAGTGTAAACTCCTCTCTGGTTAATTAATCAAGCAAACCATTTCTTTCTTTTGCGTTTCTCTCTTCTCTCTCTCGAGTTCATCAGGAACATCGAGCACACTCTCTTCTAATCTCTCAATCATTCACTCTTTCTCTCTTACACTCGGTTCTTCTACTCTTATTCTCTCAAAATCTCATGGTATCAGAGCCTGGTTCGTTACATCCTGGTGTTTAGATTTACTATCTTCAGCTTCATTTCGAGTTCAAAGGTTCAAGCTTTCTGGGTTCTTGAGGGTCGTTTAGAAGATGGAAGGAAGCAAGGTGATGTTAGCTGTTCTGGTTACTCTTAAAGGTGGTGGAAACTACTTGTTGTGGTCTCGGCTTGTGAAGACTACGGTTGGGAGCAAGGGTTTGTGGAGCCACATCACTGATGAAGCTCCAAAATCAGTTGCTAGTGAGGAAGAAGGTGCAAAGGAGGCTGCTTTAGCTGCTCAACAGAAGTGGATCCAAGATGACATGATGGTGCAAACCATGATTCAAGGTTCTCTAGATCCACCCATCCTGGAAGCATACAGCTACTGCAAGACTCCAAAGAACCTGTGGGAGACTCTCCAAAAGATCTATGGTAACACTTCCAATCTGAGCCGAGTGTTTGAGCTCAAGAGAGCCATAAACACTCTTGCTCAAGAAGATGTTGAGTTTACCAAACACTTGGGTAAGTTCAGAGCACTCTGGTCCAAACTGGAGATGCTTAGACCCAACACAACAGATCAATATACTCTCATGGAGAGGCGTGAACAAGATCAGGTGTTTGGGTTAATGTTGACTCTGAATCCGGCCTTCAACGATCTGATTAAGCACATACTCAGGTCACCAAAGCTCCCAACTTTGGAGGAAGTGTGTGCTCAGATCCAGAAGGAGGAAGGGTCCTTGGGGTTGTTCGGTGGTAAGGGGGAACTGTCCCTGGCCAACCAAGCTGAGGCTGTCCAAGCTAACAAAGCTATGTAAGATCCTGATGAAAGAAGAGGAGGTGAGGAAAGGAGGTTTGGAGGCAACTGTGATCACTGCAAGAAGTCGGGTCATAAGAGGAGCCAATGTTGGATACTCCATCCCCATCTCAAGCCGGCCAAGTTCATGAAGGACCGGGATGCTAGAGCTCACCTTTCAACCGAAGCAAGTGAAGCTAGTGGTTCATCTGGAGCTGGTTCAACCACCCGTGAAGGAGAAGGAAAGGCCTTGGCATCTCACCACACTCCCTTGAAGAGCATGGACCATGAGCTAATCAGGAGGTCCGACATTGATGCCCTCATCAAAGCTCTCAAGGAGAATGGTAATGTATCTGGTAACCCTCTAGGGTACTCCTATGCTGCTCATACATTACTTAATATCCCTGATCAATTGACAACTAAAAATGACTCTCATATTGCTACATCTAGGTTGTTTAAGAACCATGATCATTTAGAAAATGAATCGCCTAGTTCCTATCATGCTCATAACACTAGTAAGCCTCTAGTTGTTGATTCAGGAGCTTCTCACCATATGATTAGTGATGATAAGTTGATAAAAGACATAGAACCTGCTCATGGTCATGTAATGATTGCTAATGGTGATAGAATAGCAATAAGAGGAATCGGCAAGTTAAACCTATTTGATAAGGAGTCTAAAGCCTTTTACATGCCTGAATTCACATCTAATCTGTTGTCAGTAAAGAGATGCACCACTGATTTTCATTGTAATGTCATATTCAGTCCTAATGATGTGAAGTTTCAGGATATTGAGAGCCATAAGTTGATCGGAAAGGGAGTAACAAAAGGAGATCTTTACATGCTTGAAGACACTATCCCTAGTCCGGATTTTAAATACTCGTTTAGTTCTACTTCTGTGTTGAATAATGATGCATTGTGGCATGCTAGAGTAGGCCATCCTCATGTTAGAGCTTTAAGTTTAATGTTACCAGGTGTCATGTATAAGAATAATGAATATGAAGCATGTATCTTGGGTAAACATTGTAAGGCAGTTTTCCAAAATGTACAACTCTTTATGAAAAGTGTTTTGATCTTGTGCATTCAGATGTGTGGACTGCTCCTTGTCTATCTAGGGAAAACTACAAGTACTTTGTTACATTCATTGATGAAAAATCATAATACACCTGGATAACACTCATTCAAACTAAGGATAGAGTGCTTGATGCATTTAGAAATTTTCAGGCTTATGTGACTAACCATTACCATGCCAAGATTAAGATTTTCAGGTCTGATAATGGTGGTGAGTATACAAGCCTTGCATTCAAGCAACATCTAGCTCAACATGGGATCCTTCACCAAACAAGCTGCCCTTACACGCCACAACAAAATGGAGTGGCTGAGAGGAAGAATAGGCATCTTATGGAGGTGGCTCGGTCAATCATGTTCCAGTCCAATGTCCCCAAAAGGTTTTGGAGTGATGCGGTGATGACTGCTTGCTACTTGATCAATAGAACACCTACCAGAATTCTAGATGACAAGGCACCTTTTGAAGTTCTAAACAAGGAGAAGTCGGCCTTAAGTCATCTAAAGGTGTTTGGATGTCTATGCTTTGTTCTGGTTCCCGGGGAGTTGAGGAACAAACTGGAACCAAAGAGCACAAGGGCAATATTCATTGGCTACTCTACAACTCAGAAGGGCTACAAGTGTTTTGATCCAAAGACAAGGCGAGTTCTGGTGTCTAGGGATGTGAAGTTTGTGGAGTCAAGAGGTTACTATGAAGAGAAGAGTTGAGATGATTTGAAGGATCTATCCCAAGTATCTGATAAGGCAGCGAGCCTTAGGATCATTCTTGAAGGTCTTGGGATCAATACAACCCAGGATCAGAGGAGGCAAGAAGGGTCTAACACTCATGAAGCTGAAGATCAAACTCACCATGATCATGAAGGGGGAAATGGACCTGAGGCCGAAGTGGGTCAAGATGAGGAATACTCAGGAGATCATGATCAAGGTGAGGCAGCAAGTGAAGAAGGAATTGAAGAAAACAATGGACCTGAAGGAGAAGGTCATGAGGAACCAGTGGAAGAAGCTCCACCTCTGAGGAGAAGTATGAGAGTGAGGAGAGACCCTTCAAACTGGGTTAAAACTCGGGTGTACTACAATGCCCAAGCAGTAGCTCATCCAAGTCAGGTGGTATGTTCTTTTGCCAAGCTTCCAAAAGAGCATTGCGCGTTTATAACTTGCCTGGATGAAAGCCAATTGCCTAGATCATAGGAAGAGGCTATGAAGGATGAGAAATTGAGAGCCTCAGTTGAGGATGAGGCTAATGCCATGATCAAGAATGAGACATGGTATGAAAGTAAGCTGCCTAAAGGGAAGAAAGCAGTAACCAGTATGTGGATATTCACCATCAAGTTCTTACCAAATGGGAAGATAGATAGAAGGAAGACAAGGCTAATGGCTAGAGGGTTCACTCAAACATATGGAGAAGACTATCTTGACACATTTGCTCCAGTTGCTAAGCTCCATACTATTCGGATTGTTCTATCAGTGGCAACCAATCTGAAGTGGGATCTTTGGCAAATGGATGTCAAGAATGCCTTTCTTCAAGGAGAACTTGATGATGAAGTCTACATGAAGCCTCCACCAGGTCTTGAGAGCCTTGTGAAACCGGGAAATGTGCTGAGGTTGGAGAAAGCTATCTATGGTCTAAAGCAGTCGCCTAGAGCCTGGTACAACAAGCTAAGAACTACTCTGAATGGGCGATGAAAGATTGAGTAGAAACAGAGAATAAACGGATATAATAGAGTTTGAGAGAGACTAGAAGAGATTTGGAGACTAAAAGATTGAGTCTTGGTTAAGAAACCATTTCGAGATGAAGAACACAAAGAACACTAGAGAGAAATAAGAGAGACTCGAAAAATGCTTGCTTTGATTAATGAGAGGAGTTACAAATATATAGGAGAGGAAACAAGGGTTTACAATGGGTAGAAGATAAGGTTTAGGATAAGCTTTCTCGCCAAGCATGTGGAGTCAACCGGTCTTAGGCGCGCCTAATTCAAACTTGTGGCTGGAGTGCTTCAGACGCGAGATTCCTTTGGCATCTTGACCAGATGCTCTTCCAGCACGAGCCAGCCTGTCCAAAGTGCGCCTCAATCAAGCTTGATCCGCTTGGTAACTAGTAAGAGTAACTCTGGGTCCAGTTACTCTTACCCGGGTAACTTTTCTCGTCCAAGGTAAACTTTCTTCACCCACTTGTACGGACCACTTGTACGGCCTTGTACGGCCTTGTACGGACCACTTGTACGGACACCTCCAAACTTCTTCCTCTCCATTTCATAAGTCTTTTCCAGCCTTCCTAATAGATCATAACTTCATCTCTTATTCGGTTTAACACCCCCCCTCAAGCTTGACCATGTGGAACAAGTCAAGCTTGGAATGTCATGAGATCTTCCTCATTAAAAACCTTGCCAAAGAAAACCCTCCTTAGGGATAAAACCTCATCAAGGAAAAGAGTAAAGACCTCATGACAGGGGATTAGTTTCACCTAGTGAGATCAATGAGTCCTAGCCTCTGATGGATGGACTCAAGTGTCTTCTGTCTCGGAGCCTTAGTAAACACATCAGCCAACTGGTCTTCACTCCGTGTATAGCAAGGTAAGATCACTCCTTGGACTATCATCTGTCTTACCTTGTGGCAGTCAACTTCAATGTGCTTGGTTCTCTCATGAAACTCCGAGTTGGATGCAATGTGGATTGCGGCTTGATTGTCACAATGCATGGTCATTGGTGTGGCTTGATCAATCTCCAAGTGCTTTAGTATTCCCTTGATCCAGACTAACTCATTAGTCAGCTTCAACATGGCCCTATACTCA
The DNA here is from genome assembly GCA_905132765.1 of Moricandia arvensis. Classification (NCBI taxonomy): domain Eukaryota; kingdom Viridiplantae; phylum Streptophyta; class Magnoliopsida; order Brassicales; family Brassicaceae; genus Moricandia; species Moricandia arvensis. The sequence goes on from CAJHQP010005372.1 coordinate 25,835, forward strand.
GCCTCAGCACTCAAGCAGGATACCACTTTCTGCTTCTTGCTCTTCCAAGTAACCAAGTTCCCACCAATGAAGGTGCAATATCCTGTTGTAGACTTCCTATCTGCTCGATCTCCTGCCCAATCCGCATCACAGTATCCTACCACCTCAGTGCTCTTGTTGCATCCCATCCACACTCCTTGATCAGGTGAGCCATTCAGGTACATCAGAATCCGGTTAACCATGCTCCAATGATGTTCCTTTGGTCCTTGCATGTGTTGACTCACCTTTTTCACAGCAAAACATATATCAGGACGTGTAATGGTCAAGTAGATTAACTTACCAACAAGCTTTCTGTAAAGCTTGGCATCTTCAAACGGTTGACTGTCTTCAATCTCCCCCTCACGTGGAATCTTATACCCATTTTCTAATGAAGTCTTGACACTCTTCCCTCCAAGTCTACCTGCATCTTTCAAAATATCAAGTGTATTTCACCTGATCTCTTAAATGAGGAAGGAAACCTTGGAGGAAGACAAGCCAAAACTCCATTGGAAGAAGGCTACAAAGTTCTGCGAGAGGGGGAGTGTGAAGATACTATCTTCGAAGATGTCAAGAAGTATAGAAGAATGGTGGGCAAGCTCATATACCTAACCATTACTCGACCAGATGTATGCTTTGCTGTGAACCAAGTCAGTCAGCACATGCAAAGCCCTAAGGTACATCACTGGAACATGGTGGAGAGGATCTTGAGATACTTGAGAGAAGCTCCTGGTCAAGGTGTATGGATGGCTTGCAATGCAAGTACTGAAGTGGTAGGATATTGTGATGCTGATTGGGCTGGAGACAGAGTTGATAGGAGATCAACCACTGGCTACTGCACCTTTATTAGAGGAAATTTGGTCACATGGAAGAGCAAGAAGCAGAAGGTGGTGTCTTGCTCAAGTGCTGAGGCAGAGTACCGATCTATGAGGAAGCTAACTAGTGAACTCATATGGATCAAGGGACTGCTAAAGGACTTGGGTATAGAGATCACTACACCAATGACCATGCACTGTGACAACCAGGCAGCAATCCATATTGCCTCTAACTCAGTCTTTCGTGAGAGGACCAAGCACATAGAAGTGGACTGTTATAAGGTTAGACAAGCAGTGGAGCAGCAAGTCATTCGTCCATGCTACACTAGAAGTGAGGATCAGTTAGCTGATATATTCACTAAGGCAGCCAGCAGCAAGGTCTGTGAGTTCATTCATCCTAAGCTTGGACTCATAGACCTCACTTGTCACTGATCTCCTTGCCATGAAGTATTCTACTCTTTTTCCTTAGCTTGGTTTTTATCCCAAGTGATTTTTTCCAAGTTAAGGTTTTAATGAGGGAATGCTTCATGGTTTCCAAGCTTGATCAATCCATATGCTCAAGCTTGAGGGGGAGTGTTGACAAGAAGCAATAAGAAGCCAAGAAGGAAAAAGGGTTCAGATGGTTGCAAGATCACTTGGTCCTTACAGACTTGGAACACAAGTCTGTCCGTACAAGCCTTGATGATCAAGCAACCTTTCTGGTCCCAAATAACTTAGAAGACAAGGAGAAGAAGAAGGATCTCGTCTGGTTCAGGTTTAAAGAGAGTTGGGCAATAAAAGAATTAAAAAGGATTAAGGATAAGCCTTCCAGCATTTGGTGTCCTGTCCCTTTCATGGACCACTGCCTTGTCCACTGCACTGTCCAGACTGTTGACCAGTCTGTCCACCAGCCTGACTCTTCCCAGACCTTGACCAGACCACCTTATTATATGTTTATTTCTCTTGTCTTGTTTATCCAGAATTGTCTTTAAATAATGTTGTATTGTAACTCTGTGTAGACAAGAAATCAGAAACTCATTTTCTTCATACTCTCTCTCTCTCTCTCTCTCTCTCTCGTCCAGAATCATCTCTCTCTCTCTTGTTCTTCAAAATGTTCTTCATAATCTTCAATTAAACTCTCTCTGGTTATCTAATTCTCACATGGTATCAGAGCTGTATGCTCTTGAGACCTAAATCTCTCTACTATTTTCACTTATTCCACAATTCTTTGAGTTTCATTTCTATTTTTGGCAAATTTCATCTTGTTCTTCAGCTGTTCATCATTTCCAGCCCCAGAAATTGCCAAAAATGGAGAAGATGATTTCGACCAAGAAAATGAAGAAGGAGAATCTCATTCCAGTGACCCTAGAGGGTCCTAACTATCTTTTATGGTCAAGAGTGGCCAGAGTTACCTTGGGAATTCATGGACTTTGGGACAGCCATATCATGGAGGCTGAAGCTTCAAAGAGGATGGCTCAAAATGATAGTCAGGCTACTTGCCTAAAGCATGAAGACAAGTGGGTTCAACAGGAACAGCAAACACTTGGAATTATACACAGCTCTCTGTCTGAACAGATCTTGGAGGATCATTATCACCTCAGAACCGCCAAGAGTCTATGGGAGAAGCTTCAAAATGTTTATGGGAATCTATGGGAGAGTCTTCAAGGTGTCTATGAGCAAGACAAAGTTTTCAGTCTTCTCCTAAACCTGGATTCACCCTGCAATAGTCTGATAAGTTATATCATTCAAGAAAGGAAGCTTCCAAGTTCCCTAGGAAGCCAGCCAAGTACATTTAACCTCAAGGAGTTTGAGCATCAAGTAATTACAGGAAGAACCATGTATTCAGCACTCTGTGGTGATTCTAATGAAGGAGGAACATGGAGGAGTATGGCAGGGGCGATCAATTCTAATAGTCCAGTGACCAGAAGAGACTTTGATTCCTTTATAAAAATTGCCAAGGCCCTTATCTCACCCAAGGAGGTTGGTAAATATTCTCCCGACTCTAAACCCATCATTATAGATTCAGGAGCTAGCCATCACATGATTAGTGATAGGAACCTGGTTAGTAATATCAAACCTGCCTCAGGGAATGTGCTTGTAGCAAATGGTGATAAGGTTAAAATAGAAGGGATAGGGAACCTTAGGTTGTTTGATAAAGAATCAACTGCCTTGTATATGCCTCAGTTTACATCAAATTTGCTATCAGTGAAAAGAGCAACCATTGATCTGAATTGTCAAGTTGTCTTTAGACCTGATGAGGTTGAGTTTCAAGACTTGAATACAGGGCAGGTTATTGGTAGAGAGCACAGCCATCAGGAACTATATCACCTAGAGAAGACTAAGATATCTGGTGCATCGCCTGCTCACTGCCTGATCAGTGCGTCTAATGGGGTTGAGGGCACCATATGGCACTCTAGACTGGGACATCCACATACTAGAGCCTTGAACTTGATCCTTCCGGGTATGGTGTTTTTGAATGATGAATGTGAGGCATGTATCTTGGGGAAGCATTGCAGGACAGTCTTTCCAAGGTCTAGCACTATCTATGAGAAGTGTTTCGACCTGGTTCATTCTGATGTATGGACGGCACCTTGTATGTCCAGAGAGAATCACAAGTACTTTGTCACTTTCATTGATGAGAAGTTAAAATACACATGGGTGACTCTGATTCAGACAAAAGACTGGGTGCTGGAGGCATTCAAGAACTTCCATAACCATGTTTCCAACCATTTCAATGCCAAGTTGAAGATTCTCAGGTCTGATAATGGTGGAGAGTACACTAGTCAAGCATTCAAGCAATATCTAGCTCAGCATGGGATCATTCAGTAAACTAGCTGTCCTTACACACCACAACAAAATGGTGTGGCTGAAAGGAAAAATCGGCATCTGATGGAGGTGGCCAGGAGCATGATGTTCCATACAAGTGTACCTAAAAGATTTTGGGGGGATGCAGTCTTGACAGCATGCTACTTGATCAATCGGATTCCTACCAGAATCCTTCAAGACCACTCTCCATTTGAGGTATTAAACAAAACCGGACCATCTATTGATCATATGTGTGTGTTTGGGTGTCTTTGCTTTGTCTTGATACCAGGAGAGCAAAGAAATAAGCTAGAGGCTAAGAGTACAAGAGCTATGTTCATTGGCTACTCTCCAAACCAAAAAGGTTACAAGTGTTATGAACCAGAGACTAGGAGAGTCCTGGTGTCTAGAGATGTGAAGTTTGTAGAATCAAGAGGATACTACAATGAGAAGAGTTGGGAGGATCTGGAGAATCTATCTCAATCAGCTTCTGATAGAGCAAGCAACCTTAGGAGAGTGATGGAAAACCTTGGGGTCAGTATGCCTGAATCAAGAATGGAACCTGGGCCAAAAGGGCCTACACCAGAAGCTGATGAAAGGGTTGAGACTGAAGCTGAGGTTCAGGTGGTTCCTCACCTTGACCATGAGGGGGACAATACTTCTGAGCCAACACAACCAGAAAACTCAGCAAGAATTCATGGCCAAGCTGAGCAAGAAGATCAAGAAACATCAGTGGTAAATGAGAATCAGCCTTCTGCCAATGAAGAAGAGGTCCAAAATGAGGAATCAGAACCAGTACTAAGGAGGAGTACTAGAATCAGGAAACCAGCCTCAAACTGGATCAACACCAGAGTCTACTTCAATGCTGAGGCAGTAGCTCACCCTATCAGTGCTGTTTGCTCCCTAGCAAAATATCCAGAAGAGCACCAAGCATTTGTTGTTAAATTGGACCAGGAATATATTCCCAAAACCTATGAAGAAGCCATGGAGGATGAAGAGTGGAGAGCTTCAGTTGGTGATGAAATTGGTGCCATGGTGAAGAATGGTACCTGGTTTGAAGCTGAGTTACCAAAGGGCAAGAGAGCAGTCACTAGCCGCCTCATATTTACCATAAAATACTTGGCAAATGGGAAACCAGAAAGGAAGAAGACTAGACTGGTTGCAAGAGGGTTTACTCAAGTGTATGGGGAAGATTACCTAGACACATTTGCACCAGTGGCCAAGCTCCATACCATAAGAATACTCCTCTCTGTGGCAGTGAACTTAGGATGGGATCTATGGCAGATGGATGTCAAGAATGCCTTCTTACAAGGAGAGCTAGAGGATGAAGTATACATGCGACCACCACCTGGTTTAGAACACATGGTCAAGCCTGGAAATGTATGGAGACTAAAGAAGGCAATCTATGGTCTGAAGCAATCTCCTAGGGCCTGGTATCACAAGCTAAGCACTACACTCAATGGAAGAGGTTTTGTTAAATCAGAGGCTGATCATACTCTCTTCACATTAACCAAGAAGCAAGGGATCATTGTAATTCTCATCTATGTAGATGACATTATCATTACTGGCAGTGACAAGGAAGGTATACTCTCAACCAAGGCTTTTCTCAAATCTACATTTGATATAAAAGATTTGGGAGAGTTAAAGTACTTCCTAGGGATTGAAATGTGTCGATCCAAAGAAGGCCTTTTCTTATCCCAAAGGAAGTACACACTTGATCTCTTAAATGAGGCAGGAAACCTTGGAGGAAGACAAGCCAAAACTCGATTGGAAGAAGGCTACAAAGTTCTGCGAGAGGGGGAGTATGAAGATACTATCTTCGAAGATGTCAAGAAGTATAAAAGAATGGTGGGCAAGCTCATATACCTAACCATTAATCGACCAGATGTATGCTTTGCTGTGAACCAAGTCAGTCAGCATTGTTAAAATAAAGAAAGGAATGACCAGAAGAAGAAGCTGGTTCATTATTGAAAGAGAGTTCATCAAGAGAAGCCAATTTGGTTCTGTTGGTACAGACTTGCTCCACAAGCAACATCTTGACCTAACTTACCTTGCAAGGCAAGAAAAGAGTGGGAAGGCTTAAGGGACGTTGATAACCTCCAGAAACCTATGGATACTCAGTTTGAATTCAAAAGGAAGGATCTGGTTTGAATTAGGCAGAGAAAAGTCACATGGGTGCATAAGGAGTTGTAGCAGACCTATCACTATCACCATGGAGACCACACCCTGCCTCCTGTCCCTTTCTTCTCTTCCTGGACGAGCCAGACCTTGGCTGTATCCCCTTTGGCCTCTTCTCATTCTCTAAAGAATTATTTGTTTATGTTTTCATATTTTAGTAATTGTTTAATCATGTGTATTGCCTATTTAAAGGCTTCTCCATCACTTGTAACATTTAACCTGAATCAATACAAGTTTCTCTCTCTAAATTCGTGTGTCTCTCTCTCTTTCTTGTGTCTAAACAATATTCACAATGTAAGGAGTTAAGCATTATGGTTTAGAGGCTGCCTTAACTCAATCTCTCTTAAGGCAGCCTAATACTTGTAAAACTCACTCTAAACTCTTCTTTATCTACTTCTTAAACTCTAAATTACTGATTCTAAATCCTCTCATCTTAGGTACACAAACTCAAAGTGTTGTGTTACTTCAGAAGGATAGATTCATACTAGAGATTTTCTGCTTCATATAACCAGTTTACTGTCTAGGATTCTTGGTTATATAGTAAGCTGTGTATGAGGATTCAACCACAAGTTGGTTTTCTCTGGTCTTGAATGGTGAGTTCTTGTTGTATGGTTGAAGGGGATTCAGTCACAAGTTGAATGAATAACTCCTTACATGAGACAAACACTCATGAATTCCAACATTGTATTAGAGCTTTGTTGCTCTTCTTTGGGATCAAACTCACCTCTTTTCTCTCTGTTTTTTGTATAGATCCTTTCTCTCCCACTCTGATATAGGGTTAGCTTGGTCAGTACTTGTTAGAATCTTAAATCAAGCTTGAGGAAGAGAGGGATTTTGAAAATGCTCTACCATTATGCTTTATCCATTGGATAATAGCTCTCTCTTAATGGAGCATCTCTTTGACCAGTGGACAAACTGTTTTGATCCATTGGTTTCATTGTTGTCTAAGCAGAAAACACTTGTTCATGTGTTATTCTGATGGTTCTCTTATTGAAAGCCCTGGAAAACATCAGTTCATGAGTTATTCCTGTGGCACAAGTCTAAGGTCAGTGGATAAATTGATTGTTCAATGGTCTATTATGTTTCAGCTACTAAAGCACCAAACTCTTGATGAGTATTGGATGCTCCTGGCTGCCAATGCTTCCGCAAAACTCAAGAAAACAGAGCAAAACTCTGCCCATTAGAACTCTTGAGAAAATTCTCTTTTTTCTATTCTCTATTCTCTCATACTCTAATTCTTCAGGTTACTTATTCTCCATCATTCTCCCATTCTCTGGCTACTAATACTCTGGTTACATCATTCTCTACTTTGTACTTATACTCTGGTTACTTATACTCTCTGGTTGCTTAAATCTCTATTCTCACAATCTTGTTCAGAATATGCCTAAGGTTGTTAAACTGTCTTGAAGTTACGCTGTCTTGAAAGGATAGTCTTGCTTCTTTCCTTAGGAAAATTGATTGTAATGTTGCCTGAATGCTTAGTCTTGTTTATTAGGATTCAGAGAGTGTATCTAGGATAGAATCATGAAGATATCTGTCCATTGCTTGTTTGAAATGTGTTTTAAAGATCAGACTTGGTGATAACCCATGATCTGATCTCTTGTTGTCTACTGATTCTTGTCTTAGTGTTTGTTGACAGGCTGCCCATGTTGATCAGAGCCTACACATGATGTATATTCCTGACCATGGAGATTGCCCACTGCCCATCAACACTTTGGACACTGATTGTGTCCATTAACTCCCAAGATGGTTGAGAGGATGAATGGAGCAGTGGAGAGATTGCTCAGAAGTGACTTACCTGATGCCAAGAGGGTGGACAGGAAGTACACTCAAGAAAAAAGGCCACAATTCAAGCCAAGAGGGCTGTGGTCTCAAGGCATTGGTGATCATCACTGGCTCTCATCTTCCAAGCTTGACCACATACTCTCATTATTAGGTCAAGCTTGAGGAGGGGTGTTAATATGAGAAGCCAATGTCCATCTTCTCATGCAAGGGAAGTACCTAAAACTATACTTATTCTTGTTTAAATAGGTTTGCCCCTTGAGAATTGATGCAAGTGTGTGTGCATTGTTTGAATCAGGTACTTGGAACTCATGAGAAGAGTCTGGTCGTGGATTAAACCCTTTAATGATGGCAGGATGTCAGAAGAAAGGGGGAGACAAAGAACCAGCCACATGGAGAGTTCCAAGCAGTTTTGAGTGTGAAGCAAGGAAGGCATTGGTGCCTGCTTGCCATTGAATTAGGGCCATGATCCAGGGTTTATGAGTCCCTAAACTTGATCATAAGACTCATAAACCCACTGGCCAATCCCTAGGCTGAGGGTGGTTGCACTCTTTTTCCCTAAGTACGGTTTTATCCCAAGTGGTTTTCCATACTTAGGTTTTTAATGAGGCAAGTACTCTCAGTTCCAAGCTTGCCAAAGGATCTCCTATGGTCAAGCTTGAGGGGGAGTGTTAAAATAAAGAAAGGAATGACCAGAAGAAGAAGCTGGTTCATTATTGAAAGAGAGTTCATCAAGAGAAGCCAATTTGGTTCTGTTGGTACAGACTTGCTCCACAAGCAACATCTTGACCTAACTTACCTTGCAAGGCAAGAAAAGAGTGGGAAGGCTTAAGGGACGTTGATAACCTCCAGAAACCTATGGATACTCAGTTTGAATTCAAAAGGAAGGATCTGGTTTGAATTAGGCAGAGAAAAGTCACATGGGTGCATAAGGAGTTGTAGCAGACCTATCACTATCACCATGGAGACCAGACCCTGCCTCCTGTCCCTTTCTTCTCTTCCTGGACGAGCCAGACCTTGGCTGTATCCCCTTTGGCCTCTTCTCATTCTCTAAAGAATTATTTGTTTATGTTTTCATATTTTAGTAATTGTTTAATCATGTGTATTGCCTATTTAAAGGCTTCTCCATCACTTGTAACATTTAACCTGAATCAATACAAGTTTCTCTCTCTAAATTCGTGTGTCTCTCTCTCTTTCTTGTGTCTAAACAATATTCACAATGTAAGGAGTTAAGCATTATGGTTTAGAGGCTGCCTTAACTCAATCTCTCTTAAGGCAGCCTAATACTTGTAAAACTCACTCTAAACTCTTCTTTATCTACTTCTTAAACTCTAGATTACTGATTCTAAATCCTCTTCATCTTAGGTACACAAACTCAAAGTGTTGTGTTACTTCAGAAGGATAGATTCATACTAGAGATTTTCTGCTTCATATAACCCGTTTACTATCTAGGATTCTTGGTTATATAGTAAGCTGTGTATGAGGATTCAACCACAAGTTGGTTTTCTCTGGTCTTGAATGGTGAGTTCTTGTTGTATGGTTGAAGGGGATTCAGTCACAAGTTGAATGAATCACTCCTTACATGAGACAAACACTCATGAATTCCAACAAGCATATGCAAAGCCCTAAGGTACATCACTGGAACATGGTGGAGAGGATCTTGAGATACTTGAGAGAAGCTCCTGGTCAAGGTGTATGGATGGCTTGCAATGCAAGTACTGAAGTGGTAGGATATTGTGATGCTGATTGGGCTGGAGACAGAGTTGATAGGAGATCAACCACTGGCTACTGCACCTTTATTGGAGGAAATTTGGTCACATGGAAGAGCAAGAAGCAGAAGGTGGTGTCTTGCTCAAGTGCTGAGGTAGAGTACCGATCTATGAGGAAGCTAACTAGTGAACTCATATGGATCAAGGGACTGCTAAAGGACTTGGGTATAGAGATCACTACACCAATGACCATGCACTGTGACAACCAGGCAGCAAATCTTATTGCCTCTAACTCAGTCTTTCATGAGAGGACCAAGCACATAGAAGTGGACTGTCATAAGGTTAGACAAGCAGTGGAGCAGCAAGTCATTCTTCCATGCTACACTAGAAGTGAGGATCAGTTAGCTGATATATTCACTAAGGCAGCCAGCAGCAAGGTCTGTGAGTTCATTCATCCTAAGCTTGGACTCATAGACCTCACTTGTCACTGATCTCCTTGCCATGAAGTATTCTACTCTTTTTCCTTAGCTTGGTTTTTATCCCAAGTGGTTTTTTCCAAGTTAAGGTTTTAATGAGGGCATGCTTCATGGTTTCCAAGCTTGATCAATCCATATGCTCAAGCTTGAGGGGGAGTGTTGACAAGAAGCAATAAGAAGACAAGAAGGAAAAAGGGTTCAGATGGTTGCAAGATCACTTGGTCCTTACAGACTTGGAACACAAGTCTGTCCGTACAAGCCTTGATGATCAAGCAACCTTTCTGGTCCCAAATAACTTAGAAGAGAAGGAGAAGAAGAAGGATCCCGTCTGGTTCAAATTTAAAGAGAGTTGGGCAAGAAAATAATTAAAAAGGATTAAGGATAAGCCTTCCAGCATTTGGTGTCCTGTCCCTTTCATGGACCACTGCCTTGTCCACTGCACTGTCCAGACTGTTGACCAGTCTGTCCACCAGCCTGACTCTTCCCAGACCTTGACCAGACCACCTTATTATATGTTTATTTCTCTTGTCTTGTTTATCCAAAATTGTCTTTAAATAATGTTGTATTGTAACTCTTTGTAGACAAGAAATCAGAAACTCATTTTCTTCATACTCTCTCTCTCTCTCTCTCTCGTCCAGAATCCTCTCTCTCTCTTGTTCTTCAAAATGTTCTTCATAATATTCAATTAAACTCTCTCTGATTATCTAATTCTCACACTGATATCTGTTTTGCTGTGAACCAGGTGAGCCAGCACATGCAAGAACCAAGGGAACATCACTGGAGGATGGTGGAACGGATCCTAAGTTACCTAAATGGATCACCAGGCCAAGGCGTATGGATGGGGTGCAATGAGAGCACTGAAGTGGTGGGGTACTGTGATGCAGATTGGGCAGGAGATAGAGCTGATAGGAAGTCGACCACTGGCTATTGTACCTTTATTGGAGGGAACCTGGTCACTTGGAAAAGCAAGAAGCATAAGGTGGTCTCTTGTTCAAGTGCTGAGGCTGAGTATAAAGCCATGCTGAAGCTGACAAATGAATTGGTGTGGATCAAAGGGATACTGAAGCATCTAGGAGTAGAGAAAGCCACCCCCATGACTATGCATTGTGATAACCAAGCGGCTATCCACATTGCAACCAACTCGGTGTTCCATGAAAGAACCAAGCACATTGAGGTCGACTGCCACAAGGTGAGGCAAATGATTGGTCTTGGAGAGATCTTGCCATGTTACACAAGGAGTGAGGATCAGTTGGCGGATGTCTTCACTAAGGCAGCAAGGCAAAAGGTCATTGAGTCTATTCATGCCAGATTAGGACTCTTTGACCTCATACCAGACAACCAATCCCCTCGCTATGGGGTTTCCACTCTTTTTCCCCCATCAAAGGGTTTTATCCCACAAAGGCTTTTCTCTTTGGTGAGGTTTTTAATGAGGGGGATCTCATAGCATTCCAAGCTTGACTTGTTCCACATGGTCAAGCTTGAGGGGGAGTGTTGATCTGAGGTAATAAAGAGAGGAGGTTTAAAGGGTTTAGGATGGAATTTGGGATCAAAGGGAAGGTTGTGCAAATTTGGGGTGAGTGTACGGACGGTACGGACCGTACGGACTGTATGGCCGACCGTACGGACCACTCGACCCAAATTACATTAAAATCGACCAAATCACATTTTGGTCTTGTACAAAAACCGGGTCAAGTTGTACGGATCAGTACAACTCAAGGTCCGTACATCCATGGCCGAGACTTGGGTCACAAGGCAGAAGGAAGAAGATAACCTTGCTGGGTAAAAAGGAAGAAGGTTAACCTGTTTGTTACTCGGTAAAGAAGTGGCTCGCGGATAAGGAGAGAAAGCTTGACCAAGACAGCCTGTCCAGAGCTGGAAAGGTGAAGGCTAGTCAAGATGCCAAAGGCATCTCGCTCCCTAAGCCACAAGTTCAAAACCAGGCGTGCTCCTCTCCTTAACCGGCCACGTCTCCTTCTTTATGTCCATTCCCTTTGTATCCGTTGTAAAGCCTCTATATAAGTCTAAACTCCTCTCTGGTTAATTAATCAAGCAAACCATTTCTTTCTTTTGCGTTTCTCTCTTCTCTCTCTCTCTCGAGTTCATCATGAACATCGAGCACACTCTCTTCTAATCTCTCAATCATTCACTCTTTCTCTCTTACTCTCGGTTCTTCTACTCCTATTCTCTCAAAATCTCAAGGAAGCTCCAAAAAAGTCAAGCAAGCTTCATCCAAGATCAGTTTCTGATACAATTCTTGCAAAACCAGTAGACACGCTCTTTTGTCTACTGGTCCAAAACTCTCCAAGATGGAGACTGAAACTGAAATGGCGACTCCAGAGACTTGAAGGGGTCCAAGAAGAAACCAACCCACCTCCCCTTGTCCAAAATGATGAAGAAAACCCATGGAGAAAATCATTTTTGGAGCAAGGTCACTGAAGAAGCTTCAAAGCTTGGCTGTTCAAACTATTCCATGGGAAACAAAGCTGAAGCTCATTCTTTTATCTCCAAGACCCACGACCAGCAAGAGGACAGGATGGGTTTGAAGTGTGTCCCTGCCAAGAAAGAGGGAATCAAGAAGAACATGTGTTGGACAGTCAATCCACACCTAAACCAACTTCAATGTCAATAAGCCCCATGGGGCTGGAGGTTCAAGAAACCAGCTCAGATTCTAGATAAGCTGTGCCTCCTTAAAATAAAGAGCAAGAAGCCCATGTGTTCAGAGCCTACAGAAGATATACATTACTGTCCATGGAGAATTTCCCACTACCCAACAACACTTTGAACACTGATTGTGTTCATTAACTCCCAAGATGGTAGAGAGCGTTGTTCTGAGTAAATAAGAGAGGAGGATTAAGAGGCTTATACTGAAGTTTGGGATCAAAAGGAGGTTGGTGCAAAGTTAGGGCGAGTGTACGGACGGTACGGCCTGTACGGACTGTACGGCCGACCGTACGGACCACTCGACCCAAATCACTTTAAACCCGACCTAAATATATTTTGGTCTTGTGCAAAATCCGGGTCAAGTTGTACGGATGAACCTTGTCCGTACAACTCTTGGTCCGTACATCCATGGCCGATTCTTGGACACCAAGGCAAGAGAAGGCAAGGTAAACTGGTCAGGTAAAACGAAGAAGGTTAACTTGGATGGTTACTCAGTAAAGAAGTGGCTCGTGGATAAGGAGAGAAAGCTTGACCAAGACAGCCTGTCCAGAGCTGGAAAGGTGAAGGAATCTAGTCAAGATGCCAAAGGCATCTCGCTCCCTAAGCCACAAGTTCAAAACCAGGCACGCTCCCCTCCTTGACCGGCCACGTCTCCTCTTTTATGTCCATTCCCTTTGTATCCATTGTAAAGCCTCTATATATGTGTAAACTCCTCTCTGGTTAATGGATCAGGCAATATTTGAGTCTTTCTTATTTCTCTAGTGTTCTTATTGTTCTTCATCTCGAAATGGTTTCTTAACCAAGTCTCAAGCTTTTAGTCTCCAAATCTCTTCTAGTCTCTCTCAAACTCTATTATATCTATTTATTCTCTGTTTCTATTCAATCTTTCATGGTATCAGAGCCTGGTTCTCGTAAATCTGGGTTTTGATTTCAGCTCTCAAGAAGAACACTCAAGAACACCTTTTTCATTCCGCAAAGCTTCAAGATGGAAAGTAACAAAACAAACGTGATTCAAGTGGTGAAGACAGCAGTGGGGAGTAAGGGTTTCTGGAACCACATCCTTGAGGGTGAGGCTCCAAAGCTCATTACTCGTGAAGGCGACAAGGAGATTGTCGTGTGTGATGAAGTGAAGTGGATCCAAGAAGACAACACGGTGATGTCTATCCTTCAAAGCTCTCTAGATCCGTCTATCCTAGAGGCATACAGCTACTGTGAGAAGGCAAAAGACCTGTGGGACACTCTTCAGAAGGTGTATGGTAACATCTCAAACCTTACTCGAGTCTTTGAGATCAAGCGAGCCATCAACAGTCTAGCTCAAGGAAGACATGGAGTTCACAAAGCACCTTGGAAAGTTTAGAGCTTTGTGGTCTGAACTCGAGATGTTGAGGCAAAGCACAACCGATCCAGCTGAGCTTAATGAGAGAAGGGAGGAAGATAAAGTCTTTGGCGTCTCCTGACTCTTAACTCTAGCTACAATGACCTGGTGAAACACATCTTACGAGCAGAGAAGCTACCCACCTTGGAGGAAGTCTGCGCACAGATTCAAAAGGAGCAAGGACCGTTGGGCCTATTTGGATTAAAGTGAGAGCTTACCTTGGCTAACCAAGCTGAGGTACCTCAAGTCAACAAGGTGAATCGCTTTGAAGAAAGGAGGTTCAATGGAAACTGTGACCATTGTAAGAGACAAGGTCACAAGAAGCATCAGTGCTGGGTCCTCCATCCTCACCTAAAGCCAGCCAAGTTCATGAAGGACAGAGATGCAAGAGCGAATGTGAGCTATGGAGGGAGTGATCAGAAAGGAGGGGGTGGAGCCGGGCCATCCAATCGGGCACAGGAGACTGAAGGTGGTGATAACAAAGCCCTGGTGACCTACACAGCTCAAACCAACCGATCAAATGAGCATGAGTTCATCCACCGATCAGAAATGGATGCTCTCATCAAGATGCTCAAGGACAATGGTAACACTTTTGGTAACCGCAGGGGGTATTCTTTTGGTGCATCTAAGATTGTTAATACTCATGATAAAACTGATGCTTATGCTCACTCTAAGAATGCTGGTTTATCTCATAGTGCTTGTAACATGTCTAAACCATTGATAGTTGATTCAGGTGCATCTCATCATATGATTAGTGACACTAGTCTGATTAGAGATATTGAGCCTGCGCATGGACATGTTATGATAGCTAATGGTGATAGAATTCCAATAAGGGGTATAGGCAAGCTTAAAATGTTTGATAAAGAATCTAGATGCTTCTACATGCCTGAGTTTACTTCAAACTTGTTATCAGTTAAGAAATGTACTAATGATTTGCAATGCAATGTGATCTTTAGCCCTAATGATGTGAAGTTTCAGTATATTGAGAGCAGTCGGTTGATTGGGAAAGGAGTTACAAAAGGATACCTTTACTTGCTTGAGGAGCTTACTTCTTTACCTGATCATAGTTGTTCCTTTACTTCTGTTTCTGCTTCCGGTTTGAATAAGAATGCTTTGTGGCATGCTAGACTAGGACATCCTCATGTTAGAGCTTTAAGCTTAATGGTTCCAGGTGTTATGTTTGAGAATAATGATTGTGAAGCTTGTATCTTAGGCAAGCATTGTAAAACTGTGTTTCAAAAGTCTTCTACTTGTTAGTTTATGAAGAATATGGTGAAGAACAGTCAAGAACAGGAGAGAGAGAGTGAGTTTAATTCGAGAGCAGAAGAAAGAGAGAGATGTTTGTTGTTTGTACTTGACAGAAAGAATAGAGAGAATAAGGAAGGATTCTGATTCCTTAATTTCGACATAAGAGGATACAGAGGTATATAAAGACATAAGATCAGAGAGAGAAACAATAAAATAATGTTTGGTCTGGTCAATGAAAGTGACCTGACCTAAACGGTCCACAATGCTTATTCAAACATGTGACTTCTGTTCAAATGCTCCCACTTGCTCCAGTCGAGTGTAAACGGTCACCTCTTACTTCTGGAACTTCTTGGCCGACATCCCATTCAGTTCCTTCACTTCCAAGGCACGTTAGGTCACAAGTAGGGTTAGGGTTGTCCGTACAGGTTGTACGGACTAACTTGAGTCACACGTTTCTTCTCTTCTTATGATTTCTTCATTCCTTCATGTTCCATACTTCATGTCTTCTCTTTATTTCTTTACTGATGAATACTCCCCCTCAAGCTTGACCTAATGCAATGGTCAAGCTTGGACACCATGAAGATTTCCCTCATTAAAACCTTAGTATGCAAAACCTAGTGGCATAAAAACATACTAAGGAAAGAGTAGAAGCTCCATGGTAAGGGTTTACTCTTGTCTGATGTCATTGAGTCCAAGCTTGGGATAGATGGACTCACACACCTTTGAACTCACAGCTTTAGTAAAGATATCTGCTAACTGATCTTCACTCCTGGTGTAGCATGGTAAGATCACTCCTTGTATCACCATTTGCCTCACTTTGTGGCAGTTTACCTCAATGTGTTTTGTCCTCTCATGGAATACTGAATTTGAGGCTATGTGTATGGCTGCCTGGTTGTCACAATGCATTGTGATTGGTGAGGTGATCTCAATGCCTAAATCTTTGAGTAGACCTTTGATCCAAGCTAGCTCGTTTGTAAGTTTCCTCATGGCTCTATATTCAGCTTCAGCACTTGAACATGACACCACCTTTTGTTTCTTGCTTTTCCAGGTCACCAGGTTGCCTCCAATGAATGTGCAGTAGCCAGTGGTGGACTTCCTATCATTTCTGTCTCCTGCCCAATCAGCATCACAGTATCCTACTACTTCTGTGTTGCCATTACATCCCATCCATACTCCTTGTCCAGGAGCTCCACTGAGATATCTAAGTATCCTTTCCACCATTTTCCAGTGATTAACCTTTGGCACTTGCATATGCTGGCTCACCTGGTTCACAGCAAAACAAATATCAGGTCTAGTGATAGTTAAATAGATAAGCTTACCAACTAGTCTTCTGTATTGTTTTGGGTCATCAAATGGTGTTGCTTCATACTCCCCCTCACGCAAGATCTTATAGCCATCCTCCAATGGGGTCTTTGCTGGTTTCTCTCCAAGCATACCTGCTCCATTCAAGAGATCAAGTGTGTACTTTCTTTGGGATAAGAAGAGCCCCTCTTTAGATCGGCAAACTTCTATTCCAAGAAAGTACTTTAGCTCACCCAAATCTTTAATATCAAAAACAGATTTCAAATAAGCTTTAGTGGTTTGTATACCTTCTTTGTCACTCCCTGTGATGATGATATCATCAACATACACAAGGATGACTACTATACCTTGTTGGCTGGTGAGAGAATAGAGTATGGTCTGCCTCAGATCGACTAAACCCTTTTCCATTGAGGGTAGTGCTGAGTTTATGGTACCAAGCTCTTGGTGATTGCTTTAGCCCATAGATAGCCTTCTTGAGTCTCAATACATTTCCTGGTTTGACCATGTCTTCTAGACCAGGAGGAGGGGTGCATGTAGACCTCATCCTCTAGTTCTCCTTGAAGGAAGGCATTCTTCACATCCATTTGCCATAGATCCCACTCCAAGTTGGTTGCAAGTGAGAGTATGATTCTGATGGTGTGGAGTTTTGCTACTGGTGCAAATGTGTCCAAGTAATCTTCTCCATAAGTCTGAGTGAACCCCCTTGCTACCAACCTTGTCTTCTTTCTTTCTGGTTTTCCATTAGCTAGATACTTGAGATGGTGTAGATGAGGCGACTTGTTACTGCTTTCTTTCCTTTTGGAAGCTCAGTCTCAAAGTCAAACCATGTATCATTTTTGATCATGGCATTGATTTCATCTTCAACTCATGCTCTCCACTCATCATCTGCCATTGCCTCTTCATAGGTTCTTGGAAGGTATTCTTGATCTACATTGCTTATGAAGGCTTGATGTTCTTCTGGATATTGAGCCAAGGAACGAACTGCCTGAGTGGGGGTGAGCAACTACATTGGCATTGAAGTATACCCTTTTATTTTTCCAGGTGTCTGGATCATGCCTAATCCTGGTGCTTCTTCTCAATGGTTGTACTTGCACTTGCTCTTCAGTGTCCTCATCTTCATGAACTTGGGATTGATCAGTATCAGGTTGATCATGACTTTCAGAACCTTCATGCTGCAGTGTTTCATCTTCTGGTTCTGGTTGTGGTTGGTTGCCCCCCTCATGATCAACCTGGATAACCTCTTCAACTGAATCTGCGGCTTGATGAGGCTCTTCTCTTGGATCCTCCCTAGCCTTGGGCTGGTTGACACCAAGGCACTCCAGGATGATTCTGAAGTTAGTTGCCCTATCTGATGGGGCGTGTGAGAGGTCTTTCAGATTATCCCAGCTCTTCTCACCATAATACCCCTTGGACTCCACAAATTTAACATCCCTTGAGACCATTACCCTCCTAGTTTCTGGAACATAGCACTTGTAACCTTTTTGATTTGCAGAATACCCAATGAATATTGCTTTGACACTTTTGGCTTCTAGTTTATTTCTTTGTTCTCCTGGAATCAAAACAAAGCAGAGACACCCAAACACACGCAAATGATCAAGAGAGGGTTTGGTTTTATTCAATATCTCATAAGGAGAGACATCATGGAGGATCCTTGTAGGTGTTCTATTGATCAGGTAGCATGCTGATACCACAGCATCACCCCAAAAACGTTTTGGGACATTAGTGTGGAACATCATACTCCTAGCAGCCTCCATGAGATGTCGATTTTTCCTCTCTGCCACTCCATTTTGTTGAGGTGTGTAGGGGCAACTGGTTTGATGGATGATTCCATGTCTGGCTAAATGGTTTTTGAAAGCATGGCTTGTGTATTCTCCACCATTATCTGACCTAAAGATTTTAATCTTGACATTGAAATGATTAGTGATATAGCTCTGAAAGTTTATAAAAGATTCTAACACCCTATCATTAGATTGAATTAAGGTCAGCCAAGTATACTTTGATTTCTCATCTATAAAGGTGACAAAGTATTTGTGGTTTTCCCTAGATACAAAAGGTGCAGTCCAGACATCTGAGTGAACTACATCAAAGCAATGTTCAGAAATGGTATTTGATTTAGAGAAAACGGTTCTGCAATGTTTACCAGGGATACAAGCTTCACAGCTATCATTCTTAAAAGATAAGTTAGGTAACATCAATCCTAAGGCACGAGAGTGAGGATGGCCTAATCTAGCATGCCATAAAACACTGGAATCTAAAACAGAAGCAGAATTAAAAGCATGAGGTAAATCTGATCTAAGCTTGGTGTCTTCAAGCAAATAGAGGTCTCCTTTGCTCACACCCTTTCCAATCATCTTACTTGTCTCAATATCCTGAAAATGAACCTCATTAGGACTAAAAATCACATGGCAATTAAGATCACAGGTTGCCTTTTTAACTTGCCTAAAGCATGAAGACAAGTGGGTTCAAGAGGAACAGCAAACACTTGGAATTATACACAGCTCTCTGTCTGAACAGATCTTGGAGGATCATTATCACCTCAGAACCGCCAAGAGTCTATGGGAGAAGCTTCAAAATGTTTATGGAAACCTATGGGAGAGTCTTCAAGCTGTCTATGAGCAAGACTAAGTTTTCAGTCTTCTCCTAAACCTGGATTCACCCTGCAATAGTCTGATAAGTTATATCATTCAAGAAAGGAAGCTTCCAAGTTCCCTAGGAAGCCAACCAAGTACATTTCAGCTCAAGGAGTTTGAGCATCAAGTAATTACAGGAAGAACCATGTATTCAGCACTCTGTGGTGATTCAAATGAAGGAGGAACATGGAGGATTATGGCAGGGGCGACCAATTCTGATAGTCCAGTGACCAGAAGAGACTTTGATTCCTTTATAAAAGCTGCCAAGCCCCTTATCTCACCCAAGGAGGTTGGTAAATATTCTCCTGACTCTAAACCCATCATTATGTGAGAATGGGGATAATATGAAGAGGAAAATTAAGATTAAGTGTCTTGTTTAGAATGGACCAGAGAGAATTAGAGTTTGTATGAGTATCAAGGAGAGTAAGCAAGATTGCTGAGAGTGTAAGTAACTGAGAATGAGAGTTTGGAGAGTATGGAGAGTATGGTGAGTAACCGGAGAGAATGGAGAGACTGAGAGAATGAGAGAGTTTAGTGACAAAGTATATGAAGAAAGAGCTCTTCACTCTTCGTAAACAAATCAGTTACTTGAACTGCCTTTTAAATAGGCAATGAGCACAATAAATTAATATAAATCTAGGAAGACATAAACAAATACTTTTGTGGTAAATAGAAGAGGCCAAGAGGGTAAAGACAAGCTCTGGCTCGTCCAACAGAAGAGAAGGAGACAGGAGAGAGATATTGACATGAAGACATGAATAAAAGATGGAGACAAAGAGAAGAGATGCATTTGGGCGAGTTGGAATGGTTTGGTCCGTACAGACTTGGAAAACAAGTCATTCCCTACAAGACTTGACTTCCAAGCAAGCAAGTGACCTAACTTGGGTTGGAAGGCAAGGAAGTGGTTTAAAATCGACAAGAAGAGAGTCAAGAGGTCAAGAGAGACGTTGGAGACTTCTGGAAGCAAGTGGGATTGAAAAATGGATCAGATCACATGTTCTACTTTGGTCTCCCAACCCTTGAGGTCCTGTCACTTTCAGGCTCCACTATCTTGACCAAGCAGCCTTATTTTAATCTTATTCTTCTTGTCTTCATCCTCCTTGTATGTCTTTAAATAATGTATCTCTGGAAACTGAAATAGACAAGGAAAACAATCCTTCTTTACTCATATTTTCGAATCACTCTCTCTCTCTCTTCTCTCTCTTGAGTTTCTTCACTCTCTCTCTTGTTCTTCACACTGTTCTTCATTTTCTTACATGGTATCAGAGCTGTAAGCTCCTAAACCACTTAATTTCTTCCGCAAACACTCTCTATTCACTCTATACTTCAGTTCTATCCGATTACTTTCTGTTTATCTTGAAGAACATCCTTTTGTCCAGTGGATATTAGGACTGTTCTTGCAAGTTTCTGGGTTTTTCTTGACCATTTCTCTTCATTTCTCTTCATTTCTCTTCATTTCTCTTTACATCTTCACGGTTTAAAGAGAAGTTAGCTTGTTTCTACTTGTTTCTCTTTGTCCAGTGTTCCAAAATTTCAAAAATCTCTACTCAGTTCTGAGATTTTGAGAGAATAAGAGTAGAATAACCGAGAGTAAGAGAGAAAGAGTGATAGATTGAGAGATTAGAAGAGAGTGTGCTCGATGTTCATGATGAACTCGAGAGAGAGAGAAGAGAGAACCGCAAAAGAAAGAAATGATTTGCTTGATTGATTATTCAGAGAGGACATACAAATATATAGGCAGTGATTTAGGTATACAACGAATACAAAAGCAAAGGTTATGAAGGGGGAGACGTG